>VUQR01004801.1:3554-15522 GCA_015108515.1 Hemichromis elongatus
GAGAAAGGAGTTTCAGAGGCATAAAACTGGCAGTTGGGGAAGCGGAGATGGTTCATTTGTCACTGTCAGATCAGTTTGTTTCTCCTTCATAACAGCAAGGACGAGATCTGGCCCACAACCCAGCCCCGATCTTCCCCGTTCTTAAGCCAACCACCCATCACCATCTATTCTGCAACCTCTGCCAGCACCTGCCCTCTCTCCTATTACTGGTTGGAGGATATAAACTATGCTGCAGTGCACGCAATACACACACAATTCTGTCTGCCTGTATGGACAAGCTCACTGAGATTAATCAGTAGCAGTAACAACCTATAGCCTGCAGTAAAATACTCGATCCATTGGCATGTCTAAAATATATGAGCCCTTTAGATCTTAATAAGTCATGAGGTATAGCCATGCAACTGTAGCCTTCTATAAGTGTTACACTCTCTGTAGAAGATGATTGTTTAATTAAAATAAAGCAAAATGCAAACACAGAAGAGCCACTTACAGCTCTTTTTGACCACGGTCCCTTTTTCTTCTTTATATGTACCTCCTGCAGTGCAATCGAGGCAGCATGCTGATATAGCACTCCTGGATGCATCACAGGCAGAATTCGACAACCCTTTATTGGCTGAGTGTCTACACCAACCTGGGCCTTGTAATGAGCACCATGGTGGTGCTTCCTCAGTAAAAATCTCTCAGTCGGAGGTTAAAAAACACTTTTCTTGGCTCAGAAAGCGTGATGTATTTGGCAATCATATTGCATGTTTAGTCCCCTGTGGGTAATGTGTCTACGCATCTTTCACCGGGTGTAATTAAACTGAACTGTTTGTGGCATGTAGGTAACTCTGCAATTACTGCACCTGACTGTGAGATGTTTCTGCTGCTCGTGTAGTTTCCTGACAAGCAGTTGCGTTTTAGAGGTAAGAAAGAAAAAAAGTTCTTGACTTTTTCCACACGGATTCCATTCGTTACTTTGACTCTTTATTTATTTATTAAAAGTTTTTATTAAAAGTTTTCTTCCAGCCCTCTCTGGCTTACCATAAACAACTTTTCATCTTTCATATGTATATTTACTCCAATACAATTACTTATCAGTAATTGGAGGATTTATTCTGTTTGATCAATACAGAGTATTATCAAATTGCGTACCACTGAACTTATTCACTGCTTTTTCTACAACCAACCCTGTAGATCTTGGCGTATATAGTAGTTTTCAGGACTGTAATACTCGTAATTTGGTTTCATGACTGACAACTGCCGAGTAGTTAAATTAATATTTTTTGGTCTTCAAATTGTACTGCATTGTTTGACTGATGGAGGAACTGTAAGCATAAATGCCAAGCAGCTACAGCTTTGGAGGTTTAATAGTTACCATACTGTACTTACATACCAGTGTGGTCAGGAGATGGTCGTGCACTGCTGAAACTGCTGAGATACACTCATAGTATATTAGTTTTTTTTCCATAAATGTCAATAGTAAGGGAAAGTTCTTGCAAAAGTTAAGTGAAAACATTTTAGAAATGATCTTGTAATAATTTTATTTAAATTTATAATCTGCACATCAAAATTAGTGAAAATAGTTTAAGAAGTTTCATCAGTATGAGTCCATCAAGCAGTAAAGTCTCTACACGCTAACAGAATTTGCATTGTCATAATATTGGTTCTTGTCTCCAGCTTACAGTAATTTGTAATCTGGTACTGACTGTGTATCAGAGACTTTGGGTCCCTCAAGTATGCCAAGGTATATTAAAGCTGTTTTATCAACCAATTGTAAAATCTCATTGAGCTATTAGAAAAATGACAGAATAATAAAAAAAAATATCCATCCATCCATCCATCTACTTCCACTTATCCTTTTCAGGGTCGAGGGTTCTGGAGCCTGTCTCAGATGTCATAGGGCGAGGGGCAAGGTACACCCTGGACAGGTCGGCAGTCTCTCGCAGGACTAACACACAGAGACAGACAATCATTCGTGCTCATATTTACTCCCATATTTACACCTATGGACAACTTAGTGTTTCCAGTTAACCTATCCCCACTAACTGCATGTCTTTGGACTGTGGGAGGAAGCTGGCATACCCAATGAGAACCCACACAAACATATTGAACTCAGGACCTACTTGCTCTGAGGCAACAGCGCTAACCACCATGCCACGCCACCGTGCTGCTAGTTACAAAAGTAACTATCTAAATGGGACTGGAACTACTTACACCAGTTTTTGAATCTTACATGAATACCTAATTACTTAATAGCTGTCAAAATATTCTCCAGTTAAAGTAAAAAAATTGACATAATCAGACGGGACATACAGATTCACAAATGTTAATTGGAAAGGCAAACTTGTTCCACTAATTAAGTGAAACCTTTATGAGAAATTCTGATGTAACATTGCTACTCATATTTAAATTCTGCACACATCAAAATTAATGAGATTCTTTCCTTTTGTAAATGTTCATCCTCTGTCTTTTCTCCTCCTATGAGCAGTAAGGTGTCTAAGCACATAAATGGCATTGTCAGATTAGCCATATTAACTAGGTTGCAGAGCTTTTTTAAACTGATATTCATAATCACAAATCATGCTAATGGAGTACATGTTATGTGGATTACAGACTATTCAGTACAATATTTCTAGAGGTAGTCCTCATTATTCTTATTTCAAAGGCTAAGTACACATAAAAATTCTGTTTTCTACAAACTCATCGGCAAGCTTTTGCCCAGTTAGATACGTATTATAAGTTACAACCTGAATAAAGGTGTTGTAAATGTAAAGCAATAAGGCAGATAAAAAAAGCTTTGAAAATATATATTATCTGCAAAGGCATTTTAAAAGACCGGGCATGCAGGAAAAGAAGTGAAACACCAGAACAATATAGCATGCCACTTGTAATGTGTCAAGAGAAATTTGCTCAGAGGGATACTTTAGGCAGAGAAGTAATTTCCCTTATTATGCTGCTTATCTCAATTTCTCTGGCACCATTATAGAAATAAAACAACAATCACAAAAACTCTCAAATATATAACTATATACATAAAAGATGATGGATGAATTTTCTTTTTATAGCAAATTATATAGTAGCTTGCCCCACCCCCACTTGCATTAGGAGTACCTTCCTGTGGTCATCACTTTAAATAAGAGTTTTATGAGATTTTCATTAAATACAGGAACACCCAACAACAACCAACATAGCATAGCAGAAAAGAAAAGAAAATAGTTGATTCATTGATTATATGAGTGACAGAAATAACTGCTAACAGTTTTAATTCTTGATGAATCACTTAAGTCACTAGTGCCCTACCTGTTCAGAACACGCCTGTTCGGATCAGGCTGATTGCGAATTGCAGTGAGTGATTGAAGTCATTTGGAGAAATAGGAAGCGTCAGCAAATGCACAGCTGCCAACATTTAACTGCAATGATTTAATAACGTTGGTCTTATCCAGGTCTTATCTGCATTGCAGATATATGACATTATCTAGATTGACATTATGTGCCTAGACCCCGTTTCATGTTACCTTGCAGAGTTTGTTTTGTGTGTGTTACTACGGTTATAACGCACATGTCGGAGCATGCATGTGTCTCTGTTAAAAGCTAAATTAATTACAGAAATTATAAATAAAATTATAATGCCAACTTCTCTTTACCCAACAGAAAATCACTAACAATAAATGTAATAGTGTCTCAGAACACAACCAAAATATGAACACCTCTCATCCAGTGACTTCATACTGGACATATGAAGCTCTAATACCCCGTGTAGGAGATAAGCAGATCAGACCCAGTCATACATGCCTAGAGACTGGCTGGCAACTGCCTTGCAACCGCCGGTTGCTTGGGAAAAATGAGCTTTCTTCAACTGATTGTGCGCGTTTGTTGGCGGTTGCTAGCAGTAGTTGTAAAATCAAGATCCAGTCAGTGCTTTGTGTTGCACCGACTGGATCATTAGGTCAGCAATTCAAATCTGAACTGCTGTTTATTTTTTGGGGGGGAAGGTTTTTTTTTTAAATATAATCAGAAGTTTAATTATCAATAAAATAATTTCCAGGCCTATTAATTACAAAAATAAAAGCTGGTCAAAGCTTTACATGTATTCTAAATACCTCAGTTACAAAGGACTTAATTGTATAAAGCAATGAAGGTCTTAAAAATAGGATTAAACGACAGTCTACAGCAGATGGCACAGAAAATAGTAGTAAACCTGAGCATTTCTGGGGGACCTTGGGTAGTTGGCTTCTCTTCCCATTTGGTAATCAAACTGTGCCTCCAGGCTACAGTACACACTCGAAGCTGCAGCCATGCAATGGAAAATCTGAGCAAGAGAAGTGCATTGAGGAGCTATACACTCTTGGATGTATAAAAATTATATTAATTAATTTAAAAGAATACATTTTCCTTCATACTTCTACATCAGATCTATGAGTTGGCAAACAAAGCACGAAAAACACACAATTAATCACGACTCCACAACAGTTTGTCACAAAGAGAAACACTCCTGAAGCTAGTGAAAAAACATTCATTAGGCAATGCTCCATATGGCAAACTTTAATGGTTAATGAGGTTGTAATACATCAAATTGCTTGAAAATGACTATACATATTTGTGGCAGCTGATAACATTTATTAAATGTCATGAAACCCTTCGTAAAAAACGAAGTAGCAGACAGCATGTCATGGCGAACCTTTTATGCCCATTTCTATCCTGAAAGGTGTCAGAAATGGCTATTTGTGGCCCAGCAAAGGATTCAACTTTGACTTGATCTAGGATTTAAAATTTCAAACTCACTTTGGAAAATGTGTCTGCCTCTGGAAGATTTGGGTCAGGCTCATCAAATGTAATAAGCAGCGCTCTAATCACAAGAGAGGCAGTATGCTGGAACCTCACAGCTGTATGCAATTGTTCCAATCGGAGCAGGGTGAAAGAGCTGCCATTTGCTGGAGAGCTTGTTCAAGCAGTTACAAAAGAGTGAGTGAAATCTCAGCTGGGATCTGCTTGGGCTCAATAATGCTTATGCTAATTTATATTTATAGTTATACTTTGCATTGTGTACTGGTTTGCTAACTGTAAAAAATAATGCACTATATATTTATCTATATTGTTAAACCAGGTGTCATCAAACATCACTGCACTTTAGGATGGTTAGAATTATTGAGAAATCAGTCTTTCAATACCATTTCTGAAATTATGATGGAATTTTGTGGAAAAATACACAACTTTTACCTTATCTGACATATGGCTTTGAGTAAATATCCTAAGGAACACATGGCATTCCAGTGACAAATCAAATTTTACACCATCTGTAACTGTGCACCTTTGTGGCTGACTGGCCTTAAAGGTGTCTGTGGACCTGAGCACTTCCCTAATGGATCTTAATGGGTTTTATGGTGAACTCCAGGCTTCTAATGGGGTAGTATGTCTGATGGGGATGCTGCTCCCTGGCCCTCTTGGGCCCTGTCTAGTTTCCTAATGTGACCTGAAGAGAAGAATACATAATGTATTGTTGTTTGTCTAAGTCAGAGGGTAATCCTTGGACCTATAGAAGAATTTTTTGGAGAAAGGGAGGAAGGTTGAAAATAAGGAAATGCGAGAATATGAGAATATGTAAGTGCAAAATACTTTTAAAAAGAACCCCAGGAGTCAAAGCAGCGGGAGAAAAAAACATGGCATATTATTGAGGGACACTTTGGTGCTAAGCTGCTTATTGATAAAAGCACTAATCTGCCTGGCAGAAGGTAAGGAGGCTGGGTTGTGTGGTGATATAATATCTCAGCTAAAGGCAATGCCATCAGGGAGCTGAGCCTCCACACAGCTTTACCTAAAGAAGAACTCATTTTATTTTACTTTTTTCATTTTTTACATAAAAGATGGAATCTGACCGTGTGCCACTCACAGAAAGCATTTGAGCCTAAGGACAAATGACAGCAACCAATAGCTTTTCATCAGATATTTCATTAAACTTGATCAATAGGGAGACTGTCACATTTTAATACGCACATGGATCACCAGCATCACTTTAATCAGGTCTATTTTCCCTCTACATCAAAGAGCAAGTCAGCACTGCTAAGCATCTTGATGACATTGAGAGGGCTAATGGCTGGCAGTCAGGACTTGATGCACTTGCAATTGCCATCTATCAGGAAGATTTTTGGCAATAGCTCATTTTAGATACATCAATACCTTGTTACACTATTAGAAATGTTTTTAATAAACAATTACTACATGAAAGCTGAAATCATAATAAATACAACAGCGTTTGTGAGAGGTATAAAAGGTTAGAATCTTGCTATGTTCTCACATTTAGCTGAGATTCATAATGTTGTCGTTTTATGTTGGCGTGCAACAAAAGCAGTGTTACAACTTTTGACCTTTGTTGAAAACACTCCACATGGCGCAATGCAAATGTTGAACTACCTCTCCATGTGATTAGTATACAATCCAGTATAATGTAGAAGCAATGTAATGTGAGCAATGTAAAAGTAATATATCTCACCCTCACAGAGAGTATAAAAAAAGTATAAAACATGGACACAACAACTAAGAGACTACCCGCCTGTTTTGGACTCCACATTCAACCGTAACATTTTGGCCACCACCATGTTGGCATAACATGGGTGAAAGTTACTTTATCTGCTGACACTAGTTGCCTTGGTTGTATATAGGTGTAACACCCCATTGCAGCCATCTGCTGCACCCCAACCGGTCTCGACACATGGCCGCCCCTCCCTGAGCCTGGTTCTGCCAATGGTTTCTTCCTGTTAAAAGGGAGTTTTTCCTTCCCACTGTCGCCAAAGTGCTTGCTCATTGGGGGTTCATATGATTGATGGGTTTTTCTCTGTATGTATTATTGTGGGGTCTACCTTACAACATAAAGCCCCTTGAAGTATCTGTTGTTTTGATTTGGCACTGTATTAATAACATTTAATTGAAATGAATTGAATTTTAACACATATATCAGCTAATTAGTGCTAAATGAAAATGCTAAAAAGTGGTGGAATTTCACTGTCCAAAAGTGAAGAACAGACTATTTGGATGGTCTTTACCACTCAGCAAGCTATAGATAATTTATTAAAAATACTCCAAAATGCTCCAACAGCACACACAGCAATGAGATAAGGTTAAATGCCTCAAAGCACTGAATGGGACCAAGGGCTATAGCTCCCTGTGTTGGGACACCTGTCAGTTACAGTGACTACGTACCTAATTCAATTATCCTGGTGCATAAGATATAAAAATGAAAAAGAAAACTAAAAACATCCAAGCGAGTCAGCATTATTGTGAAGGAAGAAACTATCTACAGAGGCCAAAACAATTTTTTATACCAGGCTGATTTTAGAACCAGCCTCTTTTTCATTTTTCAGCTCCCGAGGTTGCCCTATTGTTCACATTATGTACTTCCTTGGCATGTTTTCCATCTTTTGTAAAACCTTGATTAAGGAAGACAGACTACCCAAGAAAAGGAGATCTCCAGGTACAAATAAGTTTATCATCCTTTGCAAACTCTAATATTTACTTCTATCCAACCCACACATGAACTTTGCCTATTATCCACGCCTGTCCTTTCTGGCACATCATACTTCAGGCAAACCATTTCAGAGGGCTAACACTAATAATTCAGTCTAGGAAATGCAAATAAAATCAATCCCTATGTCCTAGTTGAAGGGATGGTTGTTCATTAGGACAAGCCTGCTAATTGAATGCATTTGCCTCTCTGCTGTCTTCCTTGCCCTTAAAGGGTTTCATGCGGAGCCTTTGGAATAAATGACTCCTTTGTAACCTACTGGGAAACTTTTATTATATTATAATTATATTACATTGTGCTCAGAGTATAATATCATCTACTCACAAGAGTGTTCGTAAAGAATTCCTCATTTCCATCACTTTTAACTCTGATGATATGATTCACGAATTCATGCTACATTAAGTACATCATCATAAACTTGTTATATTTTCTAAAGTATATTTTGTGAAAAATGCAGAAAATCATTGTTTATAAAACAGTAATTAACATACCATTTCTGCAATTGATTTGCAAGGTTAAAAGACACAATGCCAACTAATTTTAATATCTTAGAAATGTGTAATTAATATGTATTATTTTATACAATCAATCAATCAATTTAGCACATTTAAAAAACAACACAGGTTGACTAAAGTGCTTTACAAAGGGGATAAAAAGCCCACTTGTACCTATATTTTCTGCCAAATGTGCAGTTTAGGAACTGAATATGTTTGCCAAGTGAAGTCCATCTTTACATCATGACACACCATATACAGTAATACTCTCAACCACCACTAAAAAGCCCAGCATTCAATGCTAAGACAAAAATATGCATATTAAGGAGCACTATGCACAATAATAAGATTTCACCTTAGCTCACTTACAGAAACTTAAAGAAAGTTTCGACAGCTGATTGGCTAATAATTAGGATGTATCCTGGAATTGAAGTCAGCCTTTAACGGCACATGAAACAGAAAGTATAAAAAGGGTACATGGAGGGTGCCAAGAAACTGTAAACGTGCTCAATATGACAGGCAGCCTATACATCAGTGTTTCCACATAAGCCTTGATTATTGAGGTGTGCCATCTTTTTTACTGTGCTGAGCCAGATCGCACAGCTGACATCCATCCCCGTCTACAGTAACTCAAGGTAACACACCTTCTCTATCTTGGCAAGACACTTCAAAAGATGTCTGAGGATGTTATGTGAATATTATTGGCATGTATTTCAGCCTGCCTAGCACAATTTTGTAACATTAATTAGGAGACACATCAAAGAAGATTGTCATGGGTGAAGTTTAAGGATTTTAGGCAACTGCCCACGAGTTTCATACAGTAAAATGATTGCTAGGAATAAGAAGAATAAAGTAATAGTCGACACAGATCAAATTGTAGTGACTTATTTATGATATTAAGGTTTATTTTGACCATCGACTAAAGCATTTGAGCCATCTTGTCAGCTGCTGTATGCACATTAATAAGAACAAAGTATATAATTGAGATCTTAAATGTTATATTTTTTAGATGTTTCCATGTTAATGTTTAAATTTTATATTGGATCAGTTTAGGAGGGCTATAACCATCTATACATCTGTAAACTGCTCTGACATAACGATTCTAACCATTATTTATTCCCATAAATATTAACATACATTGTAAAAATAAAATAAAAAAGAGTCATACTTATTTTAATAACATATTCACACTAAGTTATTATTTTTTATTTCTTTAATCCATTCATCATCTTCTTGAAAGAACTGGCAACTTACGGTGGATTCAATAATGTGGCAATAATCAAATCAATCCACTCAAACAATGGGAGCTGACAACTAAACATATGTGGTTAGATTTTCTTCTGATTGATGTTCATTAACTTTTTTTTCTGGGGTTTTTGTTTGTTTGTTTGTTTTACAGCCCAATCAAAAGCAAGCGTTTTATTCCAAATAAAGAGGATTTCAAAGAAAAACAGTGGGGAAATTACTGAAAGTGTACATGCTAGTTTAATGAGCAATCAAGCATGAGAACACAGACGTATTCCCAATAACTTTGCATTGACTTATCAATTATGTCACAAAGGTTTAATCACCACATCCCAAATGTGCTCTATTGGATTGTGATATGTGTCTGTGGAAGCCTTTTGAGTCCATCCCCCGGATCATTACATCATCCGCCTGAACCACTGATACAACAAAGGATTGATCCACGTTACCATGTTGTTTATGTTAGATTCTGACCCCACCATCCAAATGTAACAGATGTAATCAAGCCAGACTAGTTGGTCAATTTTAATGGGTCTGTGTGACTTGAAGCTCCAGTTTCCCGTTCTTAGCTGACAGGAGTGGGACCCCGTGTGGTCTTCTGAAACCCATCTGCCTTACAGTTTGGCATGTTTTGTGTTCAGAGATGCGTTTCTGCATACCTTGGCTGTAACAAGTGCTTAACTGAGTTACTTCTGACATCTTATGAGCTCAAAGCAGTCTGGCCACTCCCTTCTGACCTCTGGCATCCACCAGGCATTTTCAGCACAGCGAACTGCTGCTTATTTTCTCTTTTTCTAACCATTCTCTGTAGATGAGATGATCGTGAATGGAAATCCCAGGAGATCAGCAGTTTCTGAAATATTCACACCAGCCCATCTGGCACCAACAACCATGCCACATTCAAACTCACTAAAAATCCTCTTTCTTTCCCATTCTGATGCTCACTTGAATCTTCAGCAGGTTGACTTAACATGTCTACATGCTTAAATTAGTTACTGGCATGTGGTTGACTGATTAGATTGTTGTGCTAACGAGTAGTTGATCAGTTGTACTCAATATGCCAGCCCCTTTATATTGCAGAAAGTACAATACATTTCTGAGATTTGATGCGTATCACTTCACTTTTGTACAACAAGCATGCAATAATATGGAATGGTTGCAATTCAAAACCCACATTTGGTGGCACTAGGTTATGCAGTTAAAAACTGCAGAAAAGTGAAAAGCAATTGATTAAACTGTTAGTTGCTGATTTTTAAATAATTTTTTGGCAGAAAACATTATATGAAGTTTTGGTGTAAATGTTCTTTTTTTATGTGTACAATAGCCCTAACAATTTTGGGGATGCAGGAAGAAATTGTTATTATGCTTTAATTTAATCATCATCACAAGGGAGGTTGCCAGTTGAGTCACCCATCGTAAACAAAATGTAATTAAAAGCACAGTGTCTCTTAAAGCAATGCTTCAGAAAAAATAGCAGGTTCTGATGTCTCTGACTTCTTTCTCTAACAGCAAACACAGCATGAGAGTATCTAACAAGTGCTAACAAAAGAGCTATGTATCTGGGCAAAAAAATGCATGGAATGAGGTATTTTCTGTTTTCCTACACTAAACTGGAGTGCAACACTTTGCTTATTATTGTGCTCATCCAAATGCCAAATTCACATTCAGTCAAAACTGAGTATTTTTGTGTCCTCTGTAATACAGTAAGACCTGTGAGTCCTTACCTAGCAGTTACATAGGCTTAGAGATATATTTAATACACAACCTTTATATATCCTATAAAGTTGTATCACTCATACACCCACAGCTTAGCACATAGGAAAAGTCATAGCACCTTTTGCATCATCTCATTCTCTTTTCAGCTTCAGAGAGACATATTCAGACACGGCCTCTGTTCCTTGCTTTTTCCAAAATTCAGCTGTACATCACCTGATGCTGTCACCTGTTTGCCAGGCTGTTTCTCAACAGCAATTAGTCATAGTAGAAGAAGGCTGCTTGCTACCAGGCTGTGCTACATTCCTGCCTTTGACCACTTTTCTAGTTGTGTGTTTCCCTTTTGCCAGTAACTGCTCGTACCTGTTACAGTGAATAGATGTCTGCAGCTTAGCTGATCTCAAGTTGATTTCCTATATAGCTGCAGGTCCTACTGTAAATGTCTGAACCAATCTGCTTGTTGAGGGCTACAAGCCTCAAATTATTTTACCCAATCTTGTCAGTATTTTATTCAAACTTACTATGTGGATTCAAACTCAGAAAAGTATTGATCAAAGAGGAAAGACAAGCAAGATGATTTCAAATGTGGTTACCGTTAGGTACACATAGCAGATTTTAAAATGACAAATATCTGTGATAGACACCCCCTTCACTATCTGGGCCTGGCATGTTTAACCTTGAGCATTTCTTTCAACAAACTAGTGGACATGTTGCTTATGTATATAGGACTACTTTGCGTCTTCATTTTATATTTTATATTTCCCTTGCTATAAAAACTGTGTAATGCCGAAATTTCTAATCCGTGGGATAATAAAGTTCTATTCTATTCTATTCTTTTCTATTCTACGTAAATATACTAAAGTACTGGAACAACCATTATTGTAAAAAAATTATTTATTTAAAAATATTTTAATACTCTTAAGAAAAATGAATAAAAATAATTAATGAATTGAAATGATAATTAATAGAGGTACCCAGTTGTTTTGTTTTTTTTGTTTTTTTTTTTTTGGACATGTAC
>VUQR01004803.1:3188-21089 GCA_015108515.1 Hemichromis elongatus
ATGATTATTGGTCATAGAGGTAGCAGAATCAGATGATAAAAAAACATCAAAGGGAGGAGAAAAGCAAGAAGAAGGAAAAAGATTTTTTGTAATCTTGGGATAAAAGCACTTTCTCTGATTTCTCTAAAGATTGTATTCAGGAGAAAGGCTTGTGAATCGCCACAATGGCTCTACAACATTTGCTCCACTGTGAAACTGTAATTAAGTCATCAGCGACAGTTTGGAGTCTTTGACATCATAATGAGGCTGAATGTGCGCAGTTCCTGCTCTGTGGATAAGCTGCTGTAATCACTTCTATCTGCTTAATTATGTAAAACCATTTTTCTATCCTACTAATGTCTAGGTCTTTATCTCTTCCTCTTTCCCTCTCAATTTCTGTCTCTGCCTCATATTTTGAATCTAATGTACAATAAAATCGTAAAAATGCAGTAGAAAAGGACACACATCCTTAGAGTTATCAACCTGAGGCACATATTTGGGTCTTAATGGATGCTGGAAAATAGAGTACAGTGGATGTTGGAAGAAAGAGTACAGTGGCAAATAAAAATGGGCACTGAAGGATTTATGCTAGCTGGAGCTACTTTAAAAATGAGCACAAAGCCCTCACCACTTATTGGTAGTGTTATCCCTCCTAAGTACTGATCAGAAGAACATTAGGGCTCAAAAGAAATGTGCATGCAATTTTCATATCTTCTTTCTTTCAAGTTCACTTGTACACATTTCCTGCTTCACACTTATGGAAGTAAAGATGTGCGCCGGCTGATGCGGGTTATTTGCAATGAAGTAAACATCATTCTTTCTGTCCCTAATGGAGATAACCTGACTGTACTCTTTTTAAGATAGACCCACATCAAAGCTTCCCTTCGATAGTACATCAGAGATCACCATATCGCAGCGTACAAGCTCCACGCACACAAACACATGCTCACCCTTGAGAGTGTGGCAGTGGAGAGTGAAATCTTGTGATGCTCAGGAACTTTACAACCAAGACAGGCTGCAAAGGGAGAAAAAACCCTAAATGCATGAAAAAACAGGAAGCTGCCACAGTTTCAATGGAGCAGAAAAAAAACAGTAGAGAAAAATGTCAACAACAAATAGCTGCTGGTTTCTATTGCCACAGGCGACGTGGACTTTGGTTCTCTCGTGTTTCTTTCCTCTCGCATTATGCATCATCTTTTCATCCAATTAAACACAAATACAGGCAACAGAACAACTCAGGGAGCATCTCAGTACTATTCACTCTGGGAGAAATAAAAAGCAGAGCAAAACAGAGGATGACTTGTCAATGAAACAATGAAAGAAAAAAGGATAGAACAACATAAAACAATAGGAAGATTGTGCGTGTACATAGCTTTACTTAAGGATGGAACTCTTGGCAAACAATCCCTTTCTATATTTGATAGGTCAGCCAGCGTCTCCTCTCATTTTTTATGTTGCTGTGAGTCTGTGCTGGGCAGTAAGTCACCGTTTTGATTCTGCAACATGAGCACACTGCCATACAGTTCCTCTAGATGGTGATTGATGATGTTTGCTGATTTATGGCGAGATGCAGACAGGAGGCATGGCAGGGCCTCTTTGCAAAAAAAATCCAACTGAACCTGAGCCTTCGTTGCCTTGGTTATGATCAGGTAGTGAAGTGAAGCAGCTTAAGACGAGTGTGAAAAGCCATGTTAAATTCTATCTTCAGGCAGACACTGAAGGTTTCACACCTCTCCCTTTGGGCACTCAGTCGAGAATTGCGTCGGGCACATTGCACTCTTAACCTTCTGTCCCACTGACTGCTTTAACTTCACCATCATTTACATTTTTCTCCTTATATTATTTGACATCCTGATCAACGTAGGCTCTCTCCTATCATTGGAAAATGAGATTTAGTAAGCTGTCATTGTTGTAACAGATTTTATGACTGGATTTCCACATTGCCCTTTTCACCAAGCCTAAACTTCTGGAACTACGTATTTGAAAATTCCAGATTCAGATTAACAACGATTTTCCCCTAGTGAAGTGAAAAGGAAAACTCAGCAGGCAGCCGAGTGTTAGCAGTGGCAGTCTTTGGTTGCACAAAGACACTGTACTTTTGGAACTGCTGAATAGGATGTTTCATGCTGTTTAGGCATTAGAGATTCATTAGGTAGTATAAATGTGAGATGCATGCTCTAGAAAGCTGTGCACATTGCTTTTTTGTTGTTAGATATCTGTGTTATGTTTCCTGGAATGTCAAGGTTAACACTTGCCTGTTTGTACTATTATCAACAAGCTGATGGTATAGTGAAGTATCTTACATTATTATTAGTGTCTGAAACTCCATAAACTTGACACTTTCCCACATACCAGCTGAACATACTATATATAGACTAAAGATTCTGGATAGTTTGAAAAAGCATATGGTCTTTCAGTTCTACTGCATAATAACTCAGCTGCAGTAGCAGCAGCAGTAACATTACAAAGATCAATGACAACCACAAGCTCTGTTATGGGACAGACTCCAATGTTTGCTAGATGGATGGAGCCACTCATGTACTCCAATGTCACACAATCCAATTAGACCGTCTGTGTATGCCTGTGCTGTGCTCTACAATTTAGTCACTCCCTGGGTCCATGCACCTGTCTTAGATTCACTAGAACCACAAATAAAATGTGGTTACTCTTCCTCTAGTGCTTCTATACTACAGTTCATTCTCAGAGTATGTTTAATATTCTTCTTGCTTTCGAATTGTTTTAAGACAGTCAAGTCTTGGAAATTGAAAATCTATATAATAATAGGCTTGGCAATGGTGGCTCAATACAAATGGCTCCATCAGCACAGCTGAGTTTTAATGCTTAAAAATGCTTTGACAAGGAAGGTGCCTGCAGGCAGTCAGACACACTTGTGCAAACTAGTACTTGCACACACATACACCTAAGCACCAAGATGCTGTGGTTGTTAAATATAGTCCTTAGGCCACTTTAAGTTCATTGCATTATTGCAAATATTTTAGCAATGCACATACTAACTCAGAGAAAAGCACCGCAGGTATTCCTAGCTTGAACCACAAACCATGAACCATGAAATGCATTTACACAACCAATCAACTCCATTCTGATGTAATGTTTTGATAAGCTGGTTCTCTAGTACATCAAAGACAGCTTCCTACCAGTTTACACTGCATCCACAGAGGATGCCATGTTGAATGCCCTCCCTCCTGTCTTCACACTGTCTGGAAAATAACAACACCTAAATAGAAATTCCCCATAAAACTGACTGACAAATTACACTCCCTGGGCATGGATACTGGACTTCCTGACGGAAAAAAAAAAAAAAAAATACCATACAGCTGAGATCACAAATCAAATCTTTTCAACATTGAAGCTCCCTTCAGCTGTGTATTTACTGCCCCAAATTCATACTATATATCCAAATAGGGAGTTAACTCTACTCTTACAGATACAACACCAGATCAATCTACTGTTCAGTGAACAAAACTAAGGAGCTGACTGCTGGTTTTACAGAACAAAGAAGGTAAAGACATGCATCCCTTGGTAAATCTAAAGGGAGAGTAGGTCAACAATTTTTACACAATTTTATATTCCATAAGCACAGTCAAATTAATCCCTGAATTTTGAATCAGTCAACAAATAAGATAATCACTGAGAGTAACCCTGGGATGATCATGGTTGTAGTGCCTTATACAGAAACACAGAGATTATGCCTGCTTGTCTCAGAAGACACATAGCGGCTCTGGAGGTCTAACTCTTCTTTCCCTTGGCCTTCTTGGCCTAACTTGAGGATAACAAGAGAAAAACAGTGCATTTTTTTGACAAATGGGTCATGCGTTGTTTGCATTTGACCCAGAAGCAGTCCCACAATTTCCCAGATGCCCCAGGATAGCAAAGTGTGACAGGGGATGGAGATGGAGTAGAGCAACCAGGAGAAGGGATGAGTCTGTTATTACAGTGTACAGTATTTCCTCAGTAATAACAGTGGCACCCTGGCCAATGACTTATCACCAATTTTACACACTCTGGTAATCTTGGGCTTCTAATGCTTCACTGTATGTATGAGCAAAGAAAGCATCCAGGATGGATCACTAAAATACAATAACACTGGTGAAAACAACATCACTTGAAGGAGGAATCATTCATGCATTCTTATTTTTGTCTTTCTCAGATATCACCATTCCCTTGCCCCCCTCTAGTTACTCATTTCGCCTCCTTGTAGTTTTTCCTGCTGGGAAAATAGGGGGGTGTGCGCCACATGCCACTAAGGGCAGCAGCAGGGGTGGAGAAAGTCAACCCTCTCTAGAACCATACAGGGGCAAAGGGGATAGTAGAAACAACTTATCACATTGTCTTAGTTGATATCCTTTCTGAATTTATATGAACGAACTGCAGTCACAGGGTTTTGTTTTCAAGAGTAATGTTTTATGGAATTAACTACTGTGACCTTAGAAGAAAAATAAATAATAAACACAACAGCAGCGCCGTATTATGTGAATTTAACAATGAAAATTATATATAGGCATGTTTTATTCAGTAGCAATACACCTTTATTTTTATGTCCTGCCTTCGCAGCTTTAGCTGTCTTAGATTTGGTCAGTCAAGAGATTCCAGAGCCACAGATGACATATTTTGCATTTACCTCAAAGAGGGGTTTTTTTTTAAGCCAGAACATCATTAAGAGGTGAGGACAGGTGGAAGCAAAGGTTGAAATATATACCTTTATTTTATACACAAGTAAGGATCGCCATTAACTACAAACACAGCCTGTCACAGCTTACATGAACACACAGCAAAGAAGCTGTGTGCACACTTATTCTAATCTTCACCTGGCTCGGACAATAGGTATTAAATAAATGTCAGCAGAATTGGTCAATTATCTCTATAAGCATGGAGCATTCGTTATCTTCATTGTAATAGGAACAAGAATAATCTTGATCATTTTCCTAAACCCAAGAGAATCCCTTTGTTTTGGCATGTTGTAATTGGATATGTCAGTGGTGAATTGATGGTATTAATGTTGATCTAACAGCCTTTATACTATCATTCATAATGAGCAGGAAGACATTGCTAATGCTAAATGTCAGTTGTTTCTTAAGGTTCTATCTATCTTTCTATCACAGCTGTGCACAGCTGCATCAAAGAGTGGTACTTCTCTGGACTCCTGGCACGTAGACGTGCTGCTCCTAGTGTCGGCACCTTGCAAGCACAGCAGTCACCTTCCAACCTCTGCCCCCCCACCCTGCAAGCTCCTGGCGCTCAGTCGCAGTTATTTTGCAGGACGGAGGGGACCGCTGTCTGTTCACTTTGACTCATTACAGCATCTCAGGAGTTTGCGCTCTCTCTCGCGCGCAGCGCTCTCTCTCCCTTTCTCTCCTTCTCAGAGATAGGAGGTTCAGCGTTCGCTTCCCGCAAAACTGCCTATGCTCCACAAAAGACACGCGACGAGTCGCTTTACCGAACCACAGAGGGCTGTCTTGCGTCCTGGTAATGAGGCTGGTGGCGCACAGCCGACACAGCATTGAAGGAATCCTTCTGTATGTGAAGAAACCGCCCCAGTAACGATAAAAAAAAAAACAAAACACGGAGGGACAGCTGTGGAAACCGGTGTCGGCTGGGACGCGAACATTTCGACAAGAATGCATCTCTTCAGTGCCATGTTCCTACTTGTGATGTTAGCTGTCGTGCCCGGTGAGGTAAGGACGCATGCATGCGACGAATAATCCTTGCTTAAAAGTTCCTGAAGCACCTATTTATGAATTTCAAAATTGACAATATGCCTGTGAACCAACGCTTTGATTGGAACAGCATCGCAATTTCGAAGAAGGTACAATATGTTAAATGACTGCGAAGACCTATTAATCTGAAAACATCGCAGTTCCGTGTGCATTCTATCCTGCTACTGAAACATAGGGAGAAAGTTCAAGTATAACAATAAGAAGGGCTGTAACAGTCGATGGCATATCCACTTGAACTAGAGCCCTTACGCATAAACAATATCGTCATGCAATTTATAGTCACTGCCTTAAAGAAATGGTAAGAATACATAAAGAACCGTCTTCCATTGACAGTATGTTAATTGATCTGTCGGCGCTCTGATGCTTTGGATGCCCTGGAGGTCGTTGTTTACAGATCTTCCTATGTACCTCTGCATCAGTGACAGAGGGGTCCTGGGGCTCATGGAGAATGAGATATTTCGCTGTTTAAGCTTTAGGCAACGAAGTGTGATTTGTGACCGTGAATGCAAGCCATGAGTAATTACTATACTGTACCAAACCAGCGCCAACAAATGGTTGTAGTTCCTGGGGATGTGTGCCTGCTTGTGTGGCGTGCTCTCGTGTATGACACTCGAGAAAAGCCGTGCCCGTTTGGAAAAATGACGAGCTTTGATGTGACATTTGTAAATTAAAGTGAAGGACGGTAAATTATTTGACCCAGAAAAGCTTTCGGCCAAGGCAAGAGCATTTGAACTTGCAGGGGTTCAGCTGGTCAACATACGTGCAGCGATGAGAATAACTCAGATGGATTAGAAAGTGTAACGTCTACAGTGAAGCCAGCTACAATTTTCCACATTTAGTAGGATCGCACAAACTAGCCAACGGTCCTTGTAGGTCAGCGCCGTTTATACCTTTAGAAACAAGCCAAACCATATTCAGGACCGTGGACAGCGCTGTGTCGCGCCTTCAGTTAAAATTGGCAGTCTGAGTCAATTTAGCACCCAAGACAGCGCCTCCTTATACGTTGGAGGTGAGTATCACCATTTGGCAAAGGCCATGGAGAGGCTTCAGGGTTTTTCAGATATAAAACCAAAGATCAAATGAAACGGAACATATGTGCTTTTACAAGGTCAGTGAAATATTCCACGTTAAAATGTGAATAATATGGCCGTCACTCATGGATAATAGAATTGCATCAGCTCTGTGTTACATTGTCTTTGATTGCATTTCTTTTTCAGAATGGTTTTATAGGTATTTGCAGTAAATATATACTGTTAAATTAATGGTCTTTCCATCTTAAATATGAGCACAGCCCATTGCTCCATTTAGCTTTTTATTATTTATTTTTATTATCATTATCATTGTAAAATGCAGTATATTGTAGGAACTGCATGAGCTTGACTAATATTTTGTATTGCATTAGCCATGTCTGGTCACATGCGTCACTGATTTATGTTTACCAGCCGAGTAAATGATTTGACCTGTAAAAGGAGTGAAAAGCTATTGTGTGTTTTTGATCTATATGAGATGAGTAGATGTGCCATACACCTGTTTGGTAGATTTCAAATAAAGCATGTACAGCACAGACGGTATTAGAGGAGAACTGTGTGTATCTTCTAGAGTGGTAACAAGTTGCAAAACTCTCATTTATTTTCAAGCACAACCCCAAAATGATTAAACTTCCCTGATTCTTAATTATTGAGTAAAAACTGATACAATCTCCTCAAATTTGGCTCAAATTGGAGGAAATCTGTAAATTACACAACTTGCTCTGTTCAACAAATACTCACACAACATCACAGATGCACTTCAATAAATGGTACACACTTGCAAGTGTGATGCTGAGAATGTAAGTGTACAGTTTCATATCTCAACCTCTTCTTCAGTGGGTTTATAGAGTAGCTGTCTTTGGGGGACAATTTGTTGTAAGTGTTTACATTAAATATTGAAAGGTCTGAAAGAAAATATGACACCACCCATCTTCTTAAGATTGCACTGCAAACATAAAGTATTGATGAATTCTTGCATATGTACTGCAACGGGGATAACACTCCCTACCAGCAGAGCTGTTATCCACATTGCTTCAGTCACAGTTTCAACACAGGCTTTTATGAAATATTTAGACAGCTTTAATGAGACAGATGCACTTGTTCGTTCACTGCGTGTGTTTGTTAAGTACCCATAAAGCCCAGGGGTCCTTAGTGCTACTGATATAAATGGACACCTGTTTGACCTTGGCACAGATGTCTTGCTATAATGTGCACGACAAGTGATGCATGACAGGATACAGGTACACTCAAACAAGTGCTAGGATTTACTATACATCAATATGTGGTACCGCATCTATTGTATACTTTGTTAGTTTCATCATTAACAAGATAGAGAGTGTGATGTATTGCAGCTTGGAAAATCAGTGTAATGTAATAAATAAAAAATAATGAATTATTGAATTGAAGTTAAACAAATATAAATAAAGATGAATAATTAGGTGACTTCTTCATCAACAGATATAACGTCAACGTTATGATCAAAGACTTGAGAAGAATACTATATTCCTGCTCGTCTTTTATAAAGCACGCAAGAGGCATGATGGGGACGTAGTGTGTATTTTGTTCCAATTAAACAAATGATTTATTAGTTTCATTTTCTAGAGCTGCACAATTACTGTTTAAGGCGTAGTGATTGGCTCATGTACTTTCTCGCTTAGGGTTTGGGGGCAAGGAAAATAAACAAATTGATAAATAAATAAATAAGTAAATATAAGTGCTTCTATCCCAGAGGAGTGAGTGAGTGCCAGAGGAATGCCGTTATTGGTTTAAGATTCCTCACCTTGAAGCCTGCCGATAATCGTGTGGTTGAGACTGATGGAAATGAACACTTGCTTTGGTGTTTTGCTGTTGAGACACAAAGTGCACGGGGGAGGAATCCTTGTCGTTGTCAAAGAGGGAGACAGGAGCCTGTGTAAGCAATTGGCTAGATTTTCAGTAATTTACTTGATCCCTTCTCTCACCAGTGATCATGATAAACAACCAATTTGAAAATACTACCCTGTAAGACCTTGTTAAATTGTGTTTCCTCATTCTAGTTTGGTGTGATGTTTGTTGGAGGAACTTGCCCAGCCAGGGCCAATTTATAGCTGAATGGCGAGCAGTGTAACAGTACAAGCACTTGTAAATCAGGCTGCTGTTTAAAACATCATTTGGCACAAACATTAAGTTTATTTACATTGAGCTAATTATACAGTAGTTTAGCGATGCAGCATAAGTGTCCGAGAAACTAGATGCTTTTAGCAACACAAGTGCAAAAACATTAATGATAATGATAATAATAATTGAGAAGACTTTGTTAGATGTGTGATTAACCAGCTCTACATTAGATCTGACTCTTTTAAAGCTGTAAGCTGACCAAATGTAAAGTTGTTTACGGTGCTTCCACATGTGAAGATAACAAGGACAGATCTTCGCTCATTCAGAGTCAGGCAGGACAAAAAGCTCAGTTGGCTAATGTCCACATGAGACAGCTTTAAATAGTCCACCACCCTGGATTTGACCCTTTGGAAAAAATGGCTTTGCCTGGTGCCAACCGAATGAGAGCAAAGATTCATGATCATAATAAAAAACCTTCCCTAGACACGAACGTGATCGAGCCACTCATGTCAAATCTCCATCCTCGTCTCCACACCAAAACCCTATTACACAGGAATATAAGAAAAAAAATTGCATGTCGGAAAATATTTCTTTATAAAAATTCTCCCACTGCCATTTTTATCAGAGAGCCCACAAGTTACATGTTTATATAAATGTTGAGAAATCAGACGTGTAGCTGTTCTAAGAATAGAAATGTGAATCTATGTTTTCCAGGAAGAAGGACACTAAGTAGCATGCTGGACAGAGTGTGCTCTGCCAAGCCGCATCATAACCTCCACCTAGAGAATTAAACAAATGAAAAGCTGCAGGAGCATGGGTGTAAATCTGCCAGGGAGAGGCAAAGACACAGCTGATAAAATCACCTTGCTGGACTAGACAGCTCCAGAGCTTGAATGAATTATTAACACTGCATGACCACACAAGCCCATGTAATTAGAAGGTCAAGCAGCAACAAAGATATATCTTCATACTCCAAGAGCATTACATAGTATACGTGTAACTCACACATGATGACTCAATTGACTCACTGCTAATAAAATGTGGTTTTTAAGACATATTTTGTATTACATGGCAACAATATGTAAGTTTACTGCAGATTTCATCTGTTTCTTGTTGTTTCTTGAATAAAATACCACATAATTACCTATGTGAACTAATACCTGTGTTGCCTGTGAGTCAGAAACAATGATGTTTAGCATCTTGTGGGTGACTAAGTGAGCAGGCAGGGTTATATTAGCCTCTGTGCATCTACTTTTATGCGCTCCCCATCAATATACAAAGGTGCTGCTTCACAATCAGCCACAGATAATGAGGTTGCGTTATATCTGATTCACTGCTGCTTGGAGAGATTGAATAGTATGTGCTTGTGTCATGACTGATTAGGGTAGGGCTTGAATTAGTGCACGATAATGATACCACATTGTGTGAGAGATTTGTTTTATAAAAGAGATACTGCTTAAGAAATGGGCTGATGCGCTGAGAGCTATCGAGCCTTTGTGCTGGCCACTGTTCACTCCCTCATCTTAATATTTGATGTGCTTTTATGTAGCCTGCTGCTTCATCATCAGGGGCATTTTTAATGTGTGTGTGTGTGTGTGTGTGTGCGTGCGTGTGTGTGTGTGTGTGTGTGTGAGCGCATTTGCAGGGACAAATAATCTTCACAAGCACCGACACTTTATGGATTCACAAATTAGAACAGAAATCAGGACCTGAAAAGGTTAAAACATTTTTTTATTTTGCTGTAAGAATTGTTTTTTTGAAACTTCAGTTCAACTCAGTTTATATTGGAAAGTAAAGAGCCTAGAATTAAAAAAAAACAACAACAATCAGATGACCCCACTATGAGCAAGTAAGTTGTAAAATTAAAGTTGAAAGATGGGACAGCTGTGAATGGTGGTGGTTATGTTTAGATCAAGTATTATTGTGCAGGGGCAGATAAAGGAAGGTTGACGTGTTTTAAGGTAGGAGCTCTTGTGTTCTTAATGATGATATACCTGCTCTTCATCATGTTGTTCACAACTAACTCCAGGGTGACTTAGGTTGTGATGATGCTGGGAAGTTTATTTGAGGTGTGTCTCAATGACAAAGTGAAATGGGTAGCTGATTTTACTACTGCGGTGCCTTGGATGAGCCTCACAGGCAGGCAGTGGTCTGCATGGTAATTGGTTAACGGGTGCACTGCTGAGTAGAGAAGCATGTGAGGTCAGTGGCCTGACTCGGAGACTAATACTGTGTCCCTGTCATGATTGCCCCCCAGAGGTAGCACTAGCATAAGCTTGGCCATACCTCTTCATATGGAATAACCTTTTTCATAGGTTATGTGTTTGTTTTGTTTGCTTTTGCAGTTGCCAAACCAAACAATATATGTTGTAAAACCTTCAACACACTTTGCAGACATTTAAATATTACTTGAAAAGGGCATTGCCTGCATCACATAGAAGATTACAGTTTAAATGACCGCTTACTCATTCCGAGTCACAAACTGTCCACTACATATGCTCAAGGCATGTGTGGGCCCTAAATGACCTCTATTGCTGTTTTCTGTCGTGTTGAAAATCCAGCAGCCTGCTGTCCTATAACAACCATTAGCATTCACATGGACTAAGCTGTCTGACTGTCAGACAGTTTGCAGTCACCATTAGAAAGCTTAGCTTTCTCATTTATACATACATGGTTGGTTAACCTGGCATTTAACCAACAACTAACTGAGTGATTTTTCGAAAAAACAATCATGCAGGAGGCATAAAAAATAGCATTGCATGTATTATATTTTGAAATTACATCACCCTGCTTGACTCCTGATCTCTCTTCTAGAGAATTTACAATATTTGACTTATGCATAAATAATTTCCCAAAACATTCTGGCTGCTAATATAATGCATAGGATGTTATTTGTATGCTTCCTGTCGACAGGGTATAGAAGCATCGGCTTGACTGGTGGGATGAATATCATCCCTATATCGCATTCTCTACCCCACTTTCTCTCTTTCCTTCTGTGTGAGTGTGCTGGAGGGTGCAGGACTCCCAGAGGTTTATGTCTGTGACTCTAAGCAAGAGTGACATTTCTCTGACAACACCCAGCACAGACACACATGCACCTCTACGCACACTCTTTCTTCTCACAAATACACATTGTCTTTGTCTCCTTTTCTCTCTCGCCTTTGCGCTCTAGTTTCCAAGCATGTCAGCAATCGTATCCACAGTAGACAAAGAGCCAGACAATGCACAGAATCGATTCAAACAAACGTGGCTAAAGCTATTAAGGCTGCTGAAGTGCATGGTCTAAGTGACAGATGCCAATTAGAGCACAGACATGCTTGATCATTTGGTCAGTGCTGAACACACAGCTGCCTGTAATAAGGATAACAACACATGTAGCCCTAGTAACAGTCACTATGGGAGTGACCCAGTGTTTTGGGGTGTACGTGAGTGTGCATTTGTGTGTGCCAATCGTCTCCTTTTTTAAAAAATTTATTTATTTTTTTGCATTGCAGTAGGCACCTCCTGACCAGCTTTCTGTACGACCTTGCTTTCCCCTGCTCGATGAATCTTTTATGAGCCTGGCAATGTGGGTTTCTGTGTAGAAGATTGGAATATAAATATGGCTGTTGCGCCTAGAGCTCCTCTTCCCGCTCTGATACAAAAGCTTTCATAAGACTGAGCAGATTGGGCAAGCTGCTACTTGAACGTTGCTCTTTACATCTCTTCACTTTTATCGGAAGAAACACATCAAGGAGTGTTGTGCATTCAAAAACACCAGTCACAGACTGTGCCTCTACCTGCTCGCTGATATGGCTAGGCAACATACAACACTCTTAGGAAAACTTGTTTCTTTTAAAAACGGTTGGTTTTCATGTCAGATTCTCAGTCATGGTGGATTTTGTTTTCCTTTTGAACGTCCTAGTTAATTGTTGACATTCATCGTACGAAGCAGAGAGCTGTAGCAGTAACTGACACTAAATGAGGGGTGATAAACAAGTGACAGTAAATGTTGGTTGAACTGCTCAAACTGTGCTATCCTTCGTCTTCTCTCTCACTTCCCTTTCATCTCTTCTGTTTTTCGTCTCTTCCTGCTTCTACTTCTCTTCTCATGATCCCTGCTACCTTTGTTCCATCACATCGTTGTCACCATGTGTGACTGTGACAGCATTGCCTCCCATGTTGAAAGCTAACTCAATTGCAGGGTGATCATTTTGGGTAATGAAGGATGAGAGCTATGCAGCACAGTAGAGGAGGAAGTAGAAGGCAGGAGGAACCATTTAATCAATGTGTTTTCCACGTGGCACTGTCATAGCCACTCAGTAGGGCCATTGATGAGGGAGACTCACTCTCTCTGACTGCGCCAGGGCTTAAAGGCTCCAGTCAGGGAGGCGTGGGAGCCCAGCAGCGACCAGACACTGCTGCATATCAAGCAGGCTGGCAATGCTGCTCTTTGCAGCCCCACGGTGAGCAAGGTAGAAAGGTCCTTTGATAAAGACACTACATGCAGGAGAGGGAGCGATAACAAGATGATCCAGTGGAAGGAACTCCAGCTTGCATTACATTATGATAGCTGAGCCTAAACCCACAGGATTTCTCCAACTCTATAAAACATACATGGACACATTAGGGCGCAGTACTGGATGTAAATGCAACATCTGGAAGTAGAGGTCATTATGCAGCTTAAAAACAAAAAGTGAATACTATGATATGCACAGAACATTGCTTTATTTCATGACACTGCTGAAATGTCCCCAAACAAATATGGTCATGGATAAAACTGAAAACTGATGTAACTCTTGGATTTTTGCAACCATTTATCATAGATTAGAAAGCTCATGTTTAGATGAGTCTGTTAGAGCAAAGCAACTTTTCTTAAGTTAGTGAGTCAGATCCATGAATGCATGGCATCTGATATATTTTTGATTGTTAACTGAGTTTTCAAAAAAAAAAATGTTTTCATCTTTTTTTCTTAAAAAAAAAATAATGGCAGTCTCAGGCACACAAATACATCCTGCACAAAGGACAAAATGTACTTCAAGTACTGAAAAGAAAGCATCCTTTCCCCCCTCTTGTCCCTGAGCAATAGTCTTGGAAATGCGTATGCATATTGCATCTAAATTATATTAAAGCTACTATGTGTTTGTGTGTGTGTAGGAAAAAGTCTAGTCTATAGTCTGCATGCACAATGTAGCATACGTTTTTTGCCACACAGGCACACACACTGTAGACAGATGCTGTGAACTAAAGCTGCTGTGTTGATCGGGGTTGGTGGGCAGTATCAGTACAAAGTGAAAGGATGTGAACTGAGTTTGAATTAGTGCCCAGTGGAGTAGCTGAGCAGGGCAGCATGGCTGGTAAGTGAGTGTGTGATAGAAAGAGAGAGAGAGAGAAACTGAAAAGACAGTGAAAGACAGACTAGAGTTGCTGAAAATGAAAACTGAGATTGTGAGCAGGGACAGAAGGAGAAATAGTCAGAGGGAGCCTTACGACTGTGTCTTCAGGGCTTTTATCTCTCACATCTTTAACGAGAAGGAGAATAATAATTAGAGGCCTACCACTATGTCATTGTGATTTTATTCCCCTCACTGGCAATGACACTCTTTTGCAGATTGTCTTTAATTAGCTTCACATCACTTAATCAATACGGCCATGACCATGACAAAACAATGACATGTGCATCCTGTCGCTTGGGAGGGAGAGGCACAGGAAGCAGCAGGATGGAAGGATGAGTGTTGACAGACAAGATGCGACAAGAATATGATGTAGAGTGGCATTTTTGTTGGAGGAGGGAAAAAAGGCGCCATGCTCTGATAAAAACCTGCTCTCGTGATGATTAGAGTCCGCACTTGTTTGTCTACTTTTGGGTTTATGTGTGTGCGTGCGCGTGTGCATGTAGATGAGCTGCATGATAACTATGTCTGGATCTCGTTGCATAACAAGGTGAGAAAAGCAAGCAGGTTGAAGCACTGCTGTGTATCAGGCAGCAGTGATAGTCATGTCAAACTATGAAATGGGATCTAATGCAGTATTTCTTGTTATATGTTATGAGCAGCAGTGCTGAGTGCTTTAGCCACACTAATGGTGATGTGATGAATAGGTATTCAAGAGAGGTCTCTCTCTTTACGCCTTAGTGCCTCAGGCTACAGGCCCTCTCGGCCCAGCTCTCATCTCTTACTCTTCTCAGTGAGAGTAACAACTTGCAATGAGCTGGTGCAAGTATCTTCACACCAGCATACATTTCTCATGTCATCCACATTTTTCTACTTGGCATGTCTGGATCAATATCTGCAGCTGCCATGCTTAAAATCAGGGTTAATCTTTTCCAAACAGCCCAGAAGGAAGGTATTACGTGTTAACTGTGGGACTCCTTTCAAAGTAAAACTAACTTATTTGTGCCCATATATAGTTCAAATTTAGATGTCATTTAAAATGAGAAAAAAAAAATCAAGCATAAAGGATTTGAATTTCACCGCTTATAAATGGAAATTATCAAGGAAATTAGAAAATGTAATTATTATCGACTGCATCTCAGAAGGGCCATCTTTATTCATAAGTCTTTCCCTTTCAAAATGACACAAAACCTCAATTGTTGTTCAGAGGTGGGTCCTTGCATGGGTGTCATTAAAATTTAAATGAATGATCTAATCTGTAAGGAGAAAAAAATATCTCCACAATTATTTTTCCTGTCATTAGACACTCCTTTGTTTAAAGGGTAGATCTAATTTTGAATGCATTTTACCCGTTGCAGTCAGCGAAAAGCTAACAATGGTATGTCCAATCAGAATCGAGCAGTGGAGTAGG
This sequence comes from Hemichromis elongatus, assembly GCA_015108515.1. Classification (NCBI taxonomy): domain Eukaryota; kingdom Metazoa; phylum Chordata; class Actinopteri; order Cichliformes; family Cichlidae; genus Hemichromis; species Hemichromis elongatus. The sequence goes on from VUQR01004803.1 coordinate 18,811, forward strand.
AGACTGCTATGTCCTAAAGACCACCAATGAAAGTAATTATGTTATCGATTAGCAAAGAAAGGTGGTGCTTGGTGCTGCATAGAATATTAGTGCAAAGAATGACCTTTCTCATATCCTATCTGCACGCAGACATTCACTCACAAATGTCATCATTAAGCTCTGCAGATCTTGCAGTGTCTTCATTGTGAAACGCAGGCTGCACAACATCTTGCATCAACTGAATTTCTGCAGACAAATCCACAAAGCTGCTAGTCTTTGTTTAGCACACAGATAAACTCACATAAATCCTGCAGTGTAATTCATATGTTTGAAGAAGAACTAGACTAGAGGCAGTAACATAACAAATGCTACCACAGTTATTAGTTTACTGCTTTGTAACTGCTAAACATTACATCTGTTGCTGAGAGATCCAGACTAATGTCCCATGTGGTATAGCAGAAGACTTTATAACTACTCTTTACCATTGGGGCCTATCCACCTTCCTCCCACCTACACCTTCCCACTCACTTAACTCACGCAATCTTCTCATCTCACACTTGACTAACTCCACACAATATTACCTCTTTATAATATTTGTACAAACTTCTCATTTTTGCACAGTATTGCAATTTTCAGCAGTTTGCTGATATTTTCCCATCTGTTTGTTTGTGTAATCACTGAATGGATCAGTGGCTCCTCATTTTGATGTGCAGCACAGACACTGCAGATTATAGTATACGGGTGAAATCGGCAGGGAGTTGGAGGAAGGGAAAGGAAGAACACAGGCTATTACAGGCCTGTTTATTTATTCTAATAAGCCTTTTTCCCCCAGACTTTCTTCTCCCAAACTCAAAAAAGTAGAAAGTGACAAGCTAATTTGTTTATCTACAAGTTTCTGCTAACCTTTACCCTCATAATTCTATGTGGCTGTAAATGTAATATTCAGTTAGGGGCTGTTTGGGGATTTCTCTCTGCTGCACACTGGGCCTGTGTTGTACTAATAATGTCTCCCTAATTAAATGTTACAGCTTCTGTGAGCATTAATGACCTGAAGACAGAGGATACAAATGGAGGCTTCAATGTGAGCTCTGACAAAGAGGTTGGACACAAGACTGCAGGCTGGTTCTGTCCCTTAATTACTAATATACAGTACATAGCTGTTAGGTTCTGGTCATTGTTTGCTCCTTGTCCATGTCAAGCATGTTTTTGTGGTTTTTTTTTAAATATCTGACTGCTGTAATCTCTCAGCAAACCAAAGTATAATTGGCGAGACTTCACCACTCCTCTCTGGTCCTGTTAGTTTCACTGTTGCAGACATGGCAGAAAACCGACAAAGATGTAAATTCATCACCTCAGGGAGCTTCAAAATACATCTTACACCCTTCTCCCTCCTTTTTAATTGTCTTGCTGTCTTTCTCTCTGTCTCTCATTAGCATCGCAGTTTCCTTTATAACCTTTTTGTCTGTTTCCAGAGTCATCTTTGGCTTAGTTTCCACTTGTGTAACCTACCACGGTGCATAGCTAATCACTGTGATACCTTCACTTTGTGACTTAGTGACATTTGTAAACAATGACTCAGACAAAGACCAGACGCAGCAACTTTGTCCACTGGCTGTCTCTTTGGTCATCTAACAAGGTACTAGATACATGCTATCTAAGAATAGCTACCAGCTCTACTGCAAACAAACATGAACAGACCATTAATGAAACAAAGCAGTTTTAAAGTAGAGCGATTAGACAGTCGAATAGCATTCATGCTGACAAAGGAGATTTGAAAATGCTCTTAGGACTAAACAGCAAAATTGTATATAGAGATTTGTAAATGTTATTTCAATTAAATGTAATTTATCCACTGAGATCTCCTTAAGTGGCTCACTATCTGAGGGTTTCTAACACGAAGGAAGGAAGACATGTTAAAATGATGCTGTATGAAGTTCAGGCTGTTTTGAAGAGGCAGGTAGCTATGTGGGGCCTGTCTCAATTAGGAGGATTTCTTTGAGCATTCGTTACCTTTCTGTTGTGAAGAAGACTTCCAAATTGCTGTCAGTAATTACTCCATTTACAGTAATAGCTTTCCCTATGTCACACAGAGAATCCATGATTAGCTGGGAGAAAAGGTCAATATGTGGCATGAGCTCTGCTGTTGGTTTGTTGGGACATTGGTAAACGGGTCACATATCAAGAAAATGACTACAGTATTACAGTATCTGTAAGTGTATATGCATGTCTGCATGCATCTACATATGTGTTAGTGGATGTGTGTGTGTGTGTGTGTCGGGGGGGGGGGGGGGGGATTTGAT
>VUQR01004803.1:21109-40125 GCA_015108515.1 Hemichromis elongatus
GACATTCAGCTGGTGATGATGGCACGAGAAGGAGCAGAACATAGAGCCATGCTGGGCTGCAGAATGCATTGCTGCTGATTGCCACATGTAGTCCTTGTGTATTGGTTTGATCAAGGCTTTTCTTTACCAAGCCCGAAGCAAAATGTGGCACCCTGCTTGTGCCTGATTGAGCTATCTAAGATTCAACCACATACAGTTTATCGTATCTTATAAATAATACTGTATAAACCCCCATAGACAGTTAGGATTGTAATCAAGGGAGCAATCAGGCGCAATCAGTTCTTCTGTGAATAAATTTGAATGCATGTTCCAGCAGTATATTCTGAAAGCTACCCAGTATATTAAACAAGACATTTTTTTCACATCATGTGTGCTGGGTCAAAGAGAAATAGTATTTGGAATTTATCTTTGTTTTTGTGGCTAAGATATTACAGATATTACTTGTTTAATAACGTCTATAGGCTATATTTAAATCCAGTGAATAGACTCAGCAGTAAGGTATGATGTTGGTGTCTATATAGCCATGCAGCCGCACTTACCAAATTAATTTTTTTTTACTACACGTTCCTACAGAACAGGTGAGAAGAACAAACTCTCACATGTTCACAACCTTTATTTTAGCTAAGCGCTTTTGGCCTGATGCTTGGTCGATAATGCTGTCGTGTTCCTTGGTTTTGTTTTATGTACTTTAAACCGCATGGAAGGGCTTAACCAGGACTGTCACGCAACCCCATAAAAGGTTAATGTAGAAAAATTCACAGCTCAGTGGAGAAAAAGTGGTGTTGCTCATGGAAGTGGACACAAATGTGAAAAAGCCTTGACATACACACACAAAACTCTGCATGCATATGTGAACACACCCACACTTAAATCGAAACGTAGGAGGAACATAACAAATGTGCTTTACTGTAGCTCTCATGGGCAGTATGTATCTAAGGTTAGCTTATTGTCTTTAGATTAATTAAGCTTTAAAGTTACCCTGATGCAAGTTGAAGATTAACAGACTCCCATGCAAGGTCTGTATACAAGCACCATATATCATGTCATTATTCATACTCATCATCGTTAATATCTCTGCGGTCAGAGTGCAGCAAATGCCCTACTTTATTTCTGGTGATTGCTCACAACTTGAATTATTGACCATATTGTTCAGAAAAGGGCGTGTTCAATGTACTTTATGCATGCAAGTCTGAATTGTGTGTACAGTACAGGCCTCCTGTGGTCTCTGTCACTACTGTAAAATGTAAAATGCCAGATGAATTTCCTTAATCAAAGGCCTGCAGGAGCCATTAATAGATTAATAATTCCATGTTGCAAATACCAGTGTGTCTGCTGGCCTGAACCTTGGGGTACAACCTATTTACGGGATTTAAATAGTTGCCATGGTAATGAGGTCACACTTTGTTTAAGCTGATTTTGATCTTGATACATTTAGAAGGCAGTGGGCCTCCGTGTCCATCAGCTAATTAATGAATTATGACTCAGAAAAATAGCCAGCATTCTTAGAGCCAGATGAGTCTGCTATTGTTCAGAGCTCAGGCGGATTTCTGCGAAACCTTGCTACTTCAGTCATAACAGTTCTGCATCATGATGATAGAGGTCTGTGTAATTAACTGAGGTGTAATTTGGTTCTGTGTTTTAGCTGTGAATCTGTAGCTGGCTGTGTATTTGTGCTGGGTGACAACGTTGCTTTTGCTCTGTTGTCCCTATAGCCTCTGGGCTTTGAAGCGCTCTACTGCCACCCATGGGTGTGCACAAGTGCTTCCGTTTCTGTAGTTGGTGGGCAGTTTTACCATTTGAACTGATTAAAAAAAATGCCCTTTATATCCACACCCACAGGCAAGAGCAGAATGGCTTTTTTTAGATGTTTAAATAACAACACAAGGCCATGTTGGTGTGACTGTGCTGCGATACCAAAAGCTTCACAGCATGCATCCCTCCACAATAATGTATGTATTACCAAAACAAGAGTAAAACGTCACTTGCATCTTTTTCATTGCCCAAAAGACAAAGAGAAACAAAAGGGAGGCAGTGAGGGTAGTTAAAGGCTATAAAAATTTATGGTGAAAAAGAACAAAAGGGAGGGACAAAAAACTGCAGACAATGACACAGCAGAGTTATGCAGAAAATTAGCTGGCCAATTATTCGAGTGAAAATTATGTGGAATGGAATGGCTGTGAAAATTAATCAAAAAGGATTAAATTAATACAGGTTAAATGGCTGACTTCCTCTCTGGCTAATATTTAATAAAAGCTTGTTCTGCCAACAGACTTTGTGATTAGACAGTTGATTGGCAGAGGCTGGAATTCTTTGAAGTGTAACAGATTGTCCTCATCACCCATTATTGCCATCATTTATTTAGTCCATCTTGTCACAAAAGATGGCATATGACCCATAGTCTGTGAATTTTTATTTTAAAGAGTTCAGCGGAAACATCTATACAGCAACAGCTAAAGCACCGCTTATCAGCAGCGGACTTTGATTGAGTGATGCCTCAAAAAGCAAGATAAATGTGCAAATGTCAAAAAGTCGAGAAAAGATATGAGGCTGGATCTTGGATGAGCCTCCTTCAATATAGAGTCAATGTGGTTTTGTTACTGGCACTAAAATAAATCAGAATGAAGAATACATAACTGAAAGTAGAAAATAGAGGTCTGAGAAAACTCCTCCCATGTGAAACTTGCTACATTTTGATTCAGCTATAATCTTTAATCTAAAAATATTATTCTTTTGAATGAATGATGAATTATTTCTCTGTTTGTTTGAGGTTATGTATATTAAACCTATTGGAACTGTATGTGTCTGCACACCACAACAGCCTTCATAACAGGAATACACTATTTTATGGCTAGTTTGACCTATTTGGACTTTTACTTCTGGGAACATTATATGACAATGTCTGGGGCTCTGTTTAATTGCTGGAGCAGTACATAACTAGTGCGGAGTACTTTATGACTGCCGACTGTAGACGGTTATATCAAAACCCTAGTGATTTTATTTAATTGAGCATAGCATTAGTTCATGCAGGCCATTAAATCCAGCTCGGCCATAGACCTGTGTCAGCCTACACCAGCTGAAGGCTCAGTCGATACCTTCTACTCATCTAATTGGCAAATCTCAAAAAAGACATGCTCTTAAGGTTGCTTTGGCCTTCCTCCCATTACTTTGCATCTGCAGGCTGCTCTGCAACCCACCCACCACCACAGTTCCAACTTCTATGGCATATCTGATGTACCTGATGTCACATCTCTCGTTCTGCTGTTTTCCTCAAATCCTGCTTTTCAAGTATGCACATAGAAGAAAGAGGAGGTTCCAGAAGAGAGACATATTGTCAAATATAAATTACAGCTGATGGAAATAACAGTCTTCATTGGACTGAACTAAATTATAACTACTTTTATCTGTGTATGTCCTTTTTTAATTTTTGAAAGCACGTTTGAATTTTGAGTATTGCATTGTGACAAAAGCTGAAGCTATATTGCCTTATTTTAACTCAAAGTAGGGGTTAAGAGTTTGTTTTTACTTTAGGTTGGCATGAGGCCAGTCTTTCTGATGATTGAAATTGTGGAGAAGGGGCTAGGAACAGCAATCTGTCAAAACATCCTTGGAAGTGTAAAGTAATGTGTGTGTTTTTACTTTCTCAGCATTTTCTGTGCTATCTTGCTATTGCATAATGCATTATTGAACTCTTATTCAGCAGTCAAACTGCACAAATTGGAGCCACAAAAAACCCCCCACAAAAACAAAAAAACAAGCAAAAAACAAAATAAGAACAAAACAAATAAATTGATTTTTTCCTCGAATCAGAGTGAAATATACTTTACTTCTGCTAGTTGCCACATCTGCACATTGAATGGTGGAAATCTATATCTATGAATCATTAAGCATAATCCTGTATTTCCTTTTTACCCAGGCATCTTTCTTTGGTACCAGATTTTCTTTGAGAAACCTGAGAAGATTAGCTCATTCGATTACAGAATAAATACTCAAAGATGTCTGTATATATGTTTAAATCTTTGCTGCCACCCTGTGAATATGACCAATACTGCATGCTTTACAGATTATGTGTTCAAGGAAGAAAAAAGTAAGGGGATTTGTAAAATATTTCTTCTCTCAACCTTTTGAAATCAAATTAAATCAATCAAAAATACTCAGCTCTAAAAATATAATTACAATAGAGACAGTATATGCGCATTATAATCCATAGATAAATACAGATATAACTGGTATGTTAGAAAACATATAAGACGCAAACTGTTATATTATTAATTTAATAATGAAAGATGAATACAACAGATGCATAACATTTTAAAGAAACCGGCGAAAGTATGTATGTGTGTGCGCGCGGGAGTGTCTGAATGCGCGCGTGTTCTGTCGTGCGCATTATATTTTAATTTTCTCAGTAAAATCTCTGTAGCATAGAAAAGTGTGACTCTAAACAGCGCTGACATATTCACCCTAATATCTCCTTGAAGAATTTTCATGAAGTTAGAGCTACCTGTCATCAAATTCCGTGTTGCTCAATAACAGCGACAGGCAGTGGCCGTCACCTGCCGTATGTTGACAGCTCTTGTTTGCAATTACGCTGGCTACCACAAGGGGCCAGTGTTGCCACATAAATATAGGATACAAACCAGCAAGACATAGGCAATAGCAGGTGAGCTGAGGATGGCTGACGTGTTTTGGATGGGGCTCAGAAAGCTGTCTCTTCTGATTATCACTTCACTCTACACCCCACACAGAGGAGCTCGTATCATTCACCCAATGTGACTGTTTGGGAAGGGAAGGCCAGCCATGGCAGACAAAATGAATAAGTCAGCAGACCAGGGAGAAGGCAAGAAAAGGGGATGACCTGGCCGTTTTGCCTGAGCAGGCCATTCTGTCATGATTATGCATGGCTTATTAGGGCATAAAATGACACGGCCAGACGTCCAATAACTTTCCAATAATTGTTGTAAGCAGAGGCTTCAAGAAGAAATTTGAGACCTTGTTCAATTTTCATACCGCTCTATCTGGTCCATTGCAGCAGAGGCAGTAAAGGTGAGCGGAACATTCAAACAGCTATGATCTCAAAGACAAAATATTTCCGCGAAATCGGTCTAGACTACAGAACATGCTGGACGTCTGGCCTGACACAGGCTCAAACCAGACTTTCCCTGAGGGGAAATCACAGGAAAATGAGAAGAAAACAGTTGGTAGGATATGTGATACTGATTTACCTTCGGTTAGATTACAACAATAAAACTCTGCTACTGGATAAGTAATCTAAACATCCTTAATTTCAGCAGGTCATCTTACAGCATCATGATGCATATAAATCCAGGTTTATTAAAACTTGAAGCTAAAATTCCATAGTTGGAAAAAAAGAGTCTTCTTGCAAATGTTTGCAATTAGATCAGAGTAAATTAACACTGTGAGTGTCAAGAAGTTAATGTCATTTGATACATTGCTTATCACTCAGACATTAGATTCTTTAAAAGTACAAGCTACAGGCTAATTTAGGATATGTCATGAAGCAGCATGAAAGATGAGCTGTCAGAAGCAGCCGTGGGTTGGAGCACCTGCATCTCTCCCACATCATGTCTCCCACTTTGCCAAACCACCTGCCCATATTCACTGATGAGCCTTTAGCCAACCTTTTAATCCAAACACCCACCGGTCTACATTCTCAGTCCTGTCTCTAGTAAAAATACGATGATGAAATTGCACGATGGTCTACTGTGCTTAGCATTGCACTTAGTTGCCCTGGGCATTCACATGTCACTTAACATAGAGCACAGATCAGTCCTATGAAATCAGTCTCAGATCTCTCTGCTTAAGAAATAAGTGCACGTGCACACAAATCAAGATGTGAGTCATAAAAGAACAGGCAAATGTCAGAGAAAAAGAGGGGAAGGAAAAAGAATGGATACATGCATGCAAAACAGGGCTGGAAAGAACAGAGGAAAGGCTGAAAGGGAGGGGATGAGACAGAGAGGCAGCCAATGCGCAGCTCTGCATCTTGAGGAAGAGAGGAGGGGAGGGGAGAGAGAGGGAGAGAGCTAAAATGAGAGTAAGGAAGTGAGAGAGAGTGAGAGAGAGAATGAGGGGGAGGGAGGGAGAGGTTGAAGCTAAGGCAGTCACTCTGAGAGGGAAGGCTCCAGTGTGGTGCTTTTGGATGTGAGCTGCTCTCTTCTAACCAGCCTCTGCCCATCCCTTTGACTGAGACAGTGGTGTGTGAGTCTAGTAATTGTGCTTTACCAGCTCTGGGGGGTGCTGCTGCTGCTCAGGCTCACGCACAAGCTGACTGGCTGGTTCCTTGGCTAGGCTGTCTGAGGCAGAGTGGGGTTGACTGGAGCTTAGGTCTAGGGAAGGGCAGGGCAGGGCTGGCTGTTGGGCCATTTGTGCCAGGGCCCCACAGGAAGCAAACATGAGCGTTCCTATGCTAAAGATCGGGGCAGTTCTCAGCACCATGGCCATGGTGACCAACTGGATGTCTCAGACTCTGCCTTCTCTGGTGGGACTCAACGGGACCACCATCTCCAGAGGGGGCACGTCAGAAAGGATTGTCAGCGTGCGTATTAATTCTTCTTGCTCATTTGCAAGTGTGTGTGCAGTGTTTTTGTCTGAGCATGCTGTTGTGAATGTGAGAAAGAAAGAGAGGATGTGACAGATTAAAGAGAGTGACACAGCAGCAGACAGAGGGAGAAAGTGAAGAAACAGAAGAGCGGTTTCAGAGAGAGGTGTGAAGACGCGAATAAGAATAAAAGAGCCGGCGTTGTGTTAACAGAGACGTTGGAGACAGATATGCATGTGACAACAATGTTTCAGTGAAGCATGAATGATGCATATGTTTGTGGGAGAGTCATAAGTATAATGATGCAGAATTGTTGGCTTGTGATTGTGAGTGATGGTGAGTGGCGGAGAGTCCAAGTGTGGATGTTTGCAGGACACCATATGTTTTTGCCAGGGTGACAGGAGGTAGAGAGCTGTCCTGACTGATGTTCAGGCTGATCCTATCTGTCAGTCACCTCCAGGGTGGGAAGGAGGTGATGAGGAATACCGAGAGGTTAAGACTGTTTTACAGCTTTGAGTATGTCTTATTCCTCCCTTGCTCTATCTTTTTCTATCTTTTTAGATTGTTATCCCTTCAAATTTAAAACTGACCACATCCTGAAAGGTCATAAGGGCAATGAAGGTGTTTTGTAAATAAAACAGCAGTTGATTTTAAAAATATATATATATTTTCAATACTTTTTTCTTTTAGCGGTTAATGCTTGCACAATGTTACGCTTAATGGTCTCTTTCTCCTGAGGTAAGACAGGCAAGGAGACAGACAGGGAAAAAAACAAAAACAGAAAGAATGAAATGGATGTAATGTTTTCCGGATCATCTGCAGTAAGTGATCGCTTTTCCTCTATCCTGAGTGTCTTTTTATGGCAGCTTACCCATTAAGTAAATGTTCTGGTCTGTTCAAAAAGACAGAATGAAATTGAAAGTCCCAAGAGGTCTGTGACCATCTGGATGTGTGGTTTTGCATGCATGTTTGTGCATAACAGTGTTTGTGTGTTCAGATATGTACACAGGGAATGTTTAGGCATTCTTGTCTCAGGGGGTGAAGGTCCATCTGTGGTAGGAAGAGTTTTAGGATGTAAAGTGGCTTGTTAAAACATAAATCTACCACTTTATGTCTTCCTAATGTAGCAGTGGTGTGCCAGTGGGAATGCTTCCCCTTTAAACACTTTCAGACGGCGTTATCTTTTTTGAAAATGTCAAGCACCGGGCAAATTTTTGCTTCAAACTGTTAATCTTTCAAACAACTTGCCCACATCTTGGGTAATTCGAAGTCAAATCATCAGTAATGTTATATAATAAGACGTTTTTGGATCATGTCTGTAATTCTTTTGAATGCTTTTACGTTTTTCTATTATTCCAGTTTTCCTCAAAGGTTATGGCTTAGTTCATCATTGATTTCTTTTCTATAACAACTCATTCTGCTCAGGTTCAAATGGGATAAAAATAAACATCGCCATGTTTATTTTCAATAAACCCTTTTCAAACAAGATTTGAGATCAGAAGCTTAATCATTTGCATTTCAAAAGACTGGATACAATAAAATACAATAAATAATCATGAGTGGATATTTTCTTTGAGGCAGCCCTAATTCACAGCCAAAGGAGAAAAATGTTGCTGCTGAAGTTCATTTCATCAAAGTTTTATCAAAACTGATGAGCCCGTTTGATGGTGCCACAAATTATTATTGTGTAACAGTCTGTTGTGGTGGGAAATGTCTTCTCTTTGAGACGGGGATGATCTCCGCTCATAAACAATGGCAGCAAATAAAACTTTAATGTAAAACCTTGCCTCAAAGTCCCATCACTATTAATGTGACTTTTGTCTGTGATGATCTTAGAAGCAGTCGTGACTCAGAAATTGTTTAGAGCTTGAATCAAAGACAATCTAGCTGTGGTCTCGTGACACTCTGGTGCTAACATGCCAGTGGCTGTTGCATGCCCGTTTCCCACCCTGGCACCCATGCATGCTGCATTCCATATTCTCTCAGCTCAGAGCTATTTTCCAAGTCTGCTTCACTTGCTTTCTGTGCCTGTCTTCTAACCAGCTGATCCAAGAACACAGCTGACTGAATTTATGTGGGCCTTTCTGTGATGGCAGTGAGCACAACACTGCCTGGGTGCTTGTACACATCTGTGTAGTGCAAAACCATGTTCCTTAATGAGCAGACGTGACCCTGGAAACACTTACACAGAAGAAGTGTGGTAAAGAATAGCTAAGACAAGTTAAGCTACATACCTGCCAGACTGAGTGTACACACTAAATAATCTTTTTTTACAATCACACTAAAATGATTTATTAATCTATAAAGAGTTTTATACTTTTAAAAAGAAATGTTTTTAAAGCGCTGTGAGGACTCACAGCAGATACACGGGGTATGTTTGATAAATTTCTGCACTTTTTTCCAGTTATTTATCAAGTTCTGGTCAATGAGACATAAAGGCCTGGATTAAAAAGGAGTTTTAATTTTGTAGTATAGCATATATGTCTTCTCTGTCTGACAGCAAGACAAACAAGTGATACTACTCAAGTAAAAGAAAAAAAAGAAGAAAAAATTGAGCGTTCCAAAAAAGTGTAATTACCATAAACAAATACTGTAATTCAAACATTTAGCTGCTATAAATTGTGAGACACAAGATACACAAAGTCTCTAATGCAGTTTGGTGTTCTTCAGTTTAGTATGTTCAAGTTGCAAAAACTGTCGTTGGAAAAAAAAAACTGAGCTGTCAGTCCTTAGTTATAGAAATAAAAGGACACATTCACAGTGCGAGACATGTAATAAAAATATGGCTTGTCCATGAAAAGAACCCTGCTGTGCTCTAAGTTGAAAATCTGTTGAGATAAAAAATGCCTGCTTTTTCTACCTAATAATAATCACTGACTCTCTCAACAGGTTCAGTGAACAAAGCATAAGTCAAGGATAACTCCCTCATTATAGATAAAAAATAAATAAATACAGGTATGCATGCACAAGACTGGCATAGATAAGTCATAAGCATACTGTTGTTGTGCCTCTTAATAAACTGCAGCAGGGTGCCTGGATGTGTATGCATGTGGTGACGCTCCCTTTGATATCTAAAATAAGAAAGCTGTGAGGAAGAAGTCTGAATAAAATATTCTCACCATCAGAGGAGAGAATGGAACAACAAACATCAGTGTACAAAGAGGCAGGACACAGAATCTGATTGGGGTCACGCAGCCTCTGTCAGGATGTGACACCGTAAACTTTATCACTTCCACTGCAGAATCCAATAAAGTGTATTGTAAAAATTGATTCTCAGCTATGGATTAAAAATTAAATACAACCGCAGGCTTTTATTTGCGCACTTTAGTTTTTACAGCCATTGTGCTGCTTTCGATGAAATTTATCTCAGTTGGGATTCTGACAAGTGTAATCTAACGTCAGGTTAATGGGATGCGGTGGGAACAGCGACAAGCTCAGCCAATCTATAAAAGATCATTTTCAATTGTTTTTAACTTTAATTAATTATGTGATAGTCTAACATAAAGCAGCATTGATCCCAGAAAAGGGAATCAGGGTTTTGACATGGTTCATTTGTCATTATAAGAATGTAATTCCACCCTGCAGGACTCACGCTGGTGCAGTTCCTTCATTTTTTCTAAAGCAATTCTGTAATCCATATTTCTACCAATGAAACGCTAACTGTGTTATAACAGTTTACACAGTGTTTTCTCACATAAGCCACCCTGGCACTCTCTTGCCTGTGTTTAGCACAAGACGCGATAGAGCTATCTTGCATCCCTGTAACAGAAGAGCAGGATCCAAATGCTTTCCACCACAGCACCTGGCATGGTGCTGGCTTAAAAAAGTGTAGCGTTTGCAGTTGCTCCCTCGTGCCGAGTGCCGGTGAGTGTCATTTTCTTTCACCTCTCAAAGAAATCTCCAACAAAGCCCTCCCCCTCTTCAAAAAACACTTGATGCATATGCTCACCCCCACTGTCACTCAAGTGTGAGGTGGATTGGAACAAGTTGGGTGCAGATGGAAAGCGAGCAGGACCCCACTGAGAAGGGTAGCAGTCATGAGGGTGATGGAGAAAGACGGAGTGAAAGTCAGTAGGGAGCCAAAATGAGGCAGTAGGGAGAGGGGCATGATGAGTTTATGACTCATATTATTGACTGGCAACCATGCTGAGCTGATTGTGTTAATCACTTTCCTTGGGAGCAGAGGAGACCAGGGACTTCACTTGGTGTCTTTATTTTCTTTAAAGCCCAGCAGCTGGCGTGTGCATTAGGGATTTACTGATTGTACATTTGAGTGAATGTGTGCATTTGCATGTTTATCTCACTCAATACACTCAATTATAGCAATAACTGGCAAATCTGAAAAATGAGAACCGATTGTTTGGGTATAATATAGATAAAATTGAACACTGTGCAGCAGAGACAGATGTCTACTTTTTTGGGGACAAGTACTGATGGATGTTAATGCCTGGCATAAAGCATCATTCTGCTGACAGAGAGAAAAAAAAGTAAAGCAAAATAACTTTGATTATGAAAGCTGGCACTGCTGGATGGCAATGAATGAAAGAAAAAAGATTTTATGGTTAGAACTTCATATTTTATTTCCTGAATAAGAATTCCTCTTCTCAATGACTTCTAGATTCATCTTCTTCCATGTCTTCTGTCTTTCTCCGTGTACAACTCGACCTCTCCTCCCATTCTTAACCTGTCCAACCTCTGCAGTGTTACAATTTCTCAGCCGTGTTGGCAGTTCACAGTGTAGTGGTCAGCTCTCTTCCTTATCTCACAACTTGTGCCTGCCTCTGCCTGTTTTCCCCTTCTGCCTGCTGCTTATGAAAGTTATAATAGACTTTCCCGTCATGCTCGTAAAGTAGGGAGCTGTAGATTTATGATCTCATTTAACTCTGGCTTTACAGCAGCAAGCTCCAGGGTTGGTTTAATGAAACGCCAGAGGAAGTCCATCCTGCAAATCAGCAGTGATACCACCAGCTCAAACGTCTAATTGGATAATACCTCTAAACTTTGCTAATCATTAACCAAACCAAGCAGTCTTAGTTTCTTTGTGCTACAAAGAATCACTTCGATAATGGTACAAGTTAGTAAGGTTTTTTTGGGGAAATCAGATCTGATGTCTCTGCAGCAGGAAACAGTGGAGGAAACAATGAAGAATCATCTCTTCTTCACCTCCCTCAGCAGAGATTCCCTGAAGTTGTCAATCAGCATTGTAACTGGGTACCGTTTAAACCAAGCTAGAGGAAATTGGAGCCACTTCTCTCTTCTCTGTCAGCCTTTCTGAAAGCACAACTTCTCATTTTCTGCTTATGAAAGTAAGCAGTTCCTCCTTTAATCAGTTTTCCCTGGAGAGGATGGGAGTTTGTGGTTTGAAGATATGCTTGCAGCTGATGGTGATGGGACATCATGCATTCAGGCTATACGATATGAGGTAATGGAAATGGAGGAGACTCTGAGTTGGCACAAAGTGGGAAATCCGCAAATATTAACGAGTAATTTTCATTTTAGTGAGCAAACCCAATTGATTTTTAATTCCTCCAACCCTTTGTGGTTTCCTGTTGTTTTCATTGCTGCTGTCTTCTCTGTTAATGGGCTTTTACATGGCAGCCATGTGACAGCTTCAAACCTGTCCATTACAGGGTTTTTTTTCATCCCATGCATCTAATGGATACATTTCTGGGACAGGGAGCTAAATGCCTACCCTCTGCTGAAACCAGGGTAAAGGATTATCCTTTAAACCTGAGGTACTCCAGCTAGCTGCACTGATAGCACAGTGACAGCACAGGTTATGTTATCGTCACTACTCAAACGTAGCACACCAATACACAAGCTGCATACAGTATGCAAACATTACTCACGCTCGATTTCACTCTGAATATCTTGAACATAATTATGGAAAAAGGACAATATTAAGAAACGAGCTTTTTCATTACTAATGAGATATCTGCTAGACTACATAGTAAATGAACCAATGTCAATGACCCATTCTCTAGAGATGCCGTAATCGTATTATATTAATACCTTAAAAATAAGCCAGTCTTCCAAAACATATTTAAGTTTATGACAGTATGTTCAATGTGAGAGATCACTAGCTCTAATATATAGATCCGTCTGGGCACAAAGCATATAGGGACAATGCACATTTGCATTTAAGAATTACCTTTTCTCTCCTGCTCCCTGAACTGCCACTGTGATGAGAATGGCGAAGTTGGTGCTGAACGGATAGGTGGGTGGTAATGAAACTGGAAGTGATTCAAATAAGCTCTTAATTTCAGCTCAGCATTTATGAAACTTTAATGAACAGAGGAGAAGATTAGTTGCTGTGAAAACTGTCTGGCTTGGAAAAGCACAGGAAGAGCACAGCGTGATATTAAACATGTTGGAAAATGAAGAAAGCATGATAATAGGCCTGACATGCCTCTGATATTAAAAGGCACTACTTTCAGCAGCTCCCTTATTCGCAATGGGTCGCCACAGCAAGGAGCTCCACATGTTTGATTTGGCAAAGGTTTTACAGCAGATGCCCTTTCTGCCGATTATTTTGTTGAATTTCTACTGCCCGATACGTAAGATTTCATTTGGGAAAGAAAAAAAAAAGTTGGTGCGACACCAACTGTGGCTCCCTTTGAAGCTGATAGCAATATGAAAAATTAATGCACACTTCTGCATCCATTGGCAAAAATCTTGCTAAGCCCAAAGTGAATATCTTGTGCATAAGCGGACAACCCCTATGTGTATGGATGTGCAGTTATTTTATGGAAGACTGCAGACACCTTAAGAATTAGCAGCTTAAGTAGATTTTGCAGTTTGTATCTAGAAAACCTCCACCTGTTAACACTGCAGGGTACCAGTTTTAATGAAAGTGCTTGTAACCAGCTGTGGCTTCACATTCTAGTATTTTAAACACACTCACAGTATTATATCAGCCATTATATGGGCTCTATAGTTCTGCAGTAAGCATGCATACGTGCAGGAAATCCCAAACATAGCATCTTGGGGCTGTGGATCAGATGTGTAGATGCATTACAGTGTCATCCCACAATGCATGTATAAATACACAATAATTTATGTAAGTACTGTATGTTGAAGCTTACTCATACATGTGCTGTTCTTGCTTGGACTGATATACATAGACATTATGACAGAAAGACTTTTAGCACAGATGACCGCTCTCAGACACGAGCATAGTCAATTACTTCAGCACATACAGGAACCTGAAAGTGAGACGTGAGCAAAGAAGTAGATGCTGAAAAAGAAGCCCACCTCCACCAAACACACTCCCTCATCCCAGGGCAATGGCCGAATGAAAAAGACCATCAGACAAAGCTGAAAGGTTCTCCTGTGGCGACCGGCTCTTTTGTCTCGACTCTAGCTTTGGCTATTGTGCCTCTATATCACCATATTATAAACTTTTGATGGTCGATTGCCTCGGAGAAGGAAGACTAATGATAAGAAAGGCACTGAGTGACAGGAAAAAATTGCAAGTCACTGTGGGGACTGGAAAATATGCAGAAATACTGATAATACTGTAAAGATATTTTAACCAGTGTGCCAGTACGTTCCACAGTGAGTCTTTCACATGGAAAGTAGAAATTCAGTCATCCTGAAATATAGCTAATATATCTATTTAATACTATATGAACAGAATATTTCTCCTTACTTAGCTTAATTAAATTTAGATGCAGTCATATAAAAAAATTGCGAGTCTATTTAATATGCATTGAGAAAATGTGATAAGAATTACACGTAGGACTTCATTGTTGCTATTGGCTCCGAATATTTAAGTCACTCACATAGCTATAGTCCATTCGCCATCTCTCGATTTAAAGTAAGTCAGATTTAAGATGCGCTCTTTCTGCAACTGCAAGGGAAGAAGGAGGCAGTGAACGAGGGAGCGGAAAGAGTGGAGAGGGGGTGGAGTGCCGAGGGATTGGCAGGAATGACAAGATGTGACAGTGAGCACATTGGCTCGCAGGGTGGTTGCTACTTTACACTCCAATCACACAGTCCCCCTGTCCCCCAAGACATTTTAATCTGATCCCCCGACCCAAGGAGACGAGATCACAGCATAGCACTGCTCGGAGGAAAGCAGGAGAGAGACATTACATTTTATTTCTAGACTTTTCCGACCTCTTATATGGATGGCTCTTTAATTGCATCTCCAAAAAGGCTATTTCTTCTCTTATAACAGCTTGCGTCATATGCTGGCTGTGCTAGATGCAATGCGAATGAGCAAATCGGAATAGACAAACCTTTACGTAAACTGTCTAATGCATACACGTGTGATTGCAAGCTCATAGCACTGCTTTTGATTGGATTAGACAGAGAGAGACATCCATCCTTTTAGCCTCTCCCCTCCTTCACTGGTAACACTGGTATCGATCGTGAACAGCTCCATTTCCTTTCTGTGTCCAAACTTATTAGATGCTCTGCTTTTATACAGCCTGTTCTGATCCCCTTTTACTTCCTCTTTTCTTTGAAATCCCCATTTTCTTCCAATTTATCTTTGTCTTTCTTCATCCTCCACAAAATTCTTGCTCTGTCTTTGTCATGTCACTGTGTTCTCCATCCCTTTGTGTATTTTCCACCAGTGTGTCTTGTCTTATCTTAATCTACACCCATTTCAGCTTTCACCCTCTCCATTATCTTCTAGATGACTCTTCTATCCTCTTTCTCTCCCTGCTGGTGTCTTTTACTAGTGTGACTTCCAGCTCTGTCAGTCTCTGTGCTCATGCTCTTCATCTCCAGTTAATACTGAAATTAGACTGCAAATGGTTTCGAATAGTTGGGGTGAGCAATTGTCATTAATTTTCTTGGGAGAGGATTCATTTCTGAAAGAGTCACAAAGAAAAAAGTAATGCAATAGAGAAATTATGACTTTGCAGCTAATTTATGGTGTCAGAATAGGCTCAACCAATCATGATATGGGATGTATAAAAGAGTCTTTTTTTTTCTTCAAAAGACTTTATGCAACACTTTTAAGAATTAGATAAATTTATTGGCTTAGACACGTTTTATAAGGGTGGAACATTTTTCAGATTACCGTTGATGCGTGCTGGCAGAGTAAAATATCTTGTCTGCCCTCATGCATTTTGAAAAGCCAATTTGGTGGTAGCACAGATAAACAACTGCAGACAGAAACAAACATATTTTATTTTTTATTTTTTGCTTCGTCTAAGATATATGTGTCTCTGTATTTCTGCAGGCTCTATACCCAAGACCAGAGGAGGGCTGGGAGATCTACAGCTCAGCGCAGGACGCAGATGGGAAGTGTATCTGTACCGTGGTTGCACCAGCCCAGAACATGTGTAACCGCGACCCACGCAGCAGGCAGCTTCGCCAGCTCATGGAGAAGGTGACAGCTGTCAATAACACGCCCACACTGGGACACGAGTATTACCCACACAGACATGCAAGCACAAACCGCCACACTGGGCTTGTGTCTGACGCCGTCTGTCATATACAGGCTGCTGAAGTGAACGGTTTTCCTTTACGCCGCGGCTGATCAGTCGTGAATATGGACACGACAGTCAGAAGGCTGTTGTTGAGCAGCTGAGTACCTGAAAGCTAATGAATCATGAATCGCTAATGAAAAATATCCAAAAATCTACCCGTGTAACTGAATTCACTGAACCTTAGCCTTACAATGATTATTTTATAAATATAAATTTATGAGATGAAAATTAATAAAATTAACTGTTAACAAGCCAGTGAAGATTAAAAGTACTTAACATGGAGAGTTGTAAATCCAATACTGTTTTACCAAATCTGCGTTGATTAGGACATTTCATTAGAACTTTTGTGCTTGCTTGTGATATTGATAGCATTTAATGACATACATCTTATTATACATGCAGCCAGAGAACAAGTCTCGATATTATTTACATGCAGTAAAGCATTACTGAGTGCAAAGCATTACGTGGTGCATCCTAGTGTGTAACTACAAACACCAACTAAGGTCAGATAGCAGGTAGGTTCATAAATGATCCACAGAGGCTTGTTAAATATCCAGATCTACAGGCAGCACACCTGTCTCTTTTTATTTATTTATTGAATTTGTTTAATTTGTATTCATGTCTGTTTAAACAGCAGAAACCAGAGAAATTATGTTAAACACCTCTCAAGTACTTGATGGGCCATGGCAAAGTATCTTCAGTCTGCTCTCCAGTTCATTCATAGTACAGCTGATGTTTTTTTTCTTGGACAATCCAAACCAGTGAGTAGGTGAAAGAGAGGCCGGCTTCATGTAGTAACTGAAAGCTTAGGAGCAAAGAAGCCGAATGGAGGAAAGGAAAGACAGAAGGGGTTTGACATTGATGTGGTCTTGTGAGGAGAGGTGGTGGTAAATTGAGATGCTGAATAAGCTCCGAGGCCCTGATGGATCAATGAGACACCTGAATTCACATATTGCATTCATTCTCATTGAAGTTTCCCTTTTCCCCTGACAGTCTCTGTCTGCTCCTGTTTAAAGCACATGTTCACACGAACAAAATCCACACTCATCCACACTTTAAACGAAGCATATTCCAGCAAAAAGGGAAGAGCCTGGAACATAAAGAGACAAACTCGGTAAAACTGGTGAGAGAAGTTCACCTACACATTTGTGAAGTGCAAAGTATATAAATTCATTTATAGTCTACATATTTGCTCTTACAGTATGTGTGTGTAAAGAATAGTTTTCTAGATATTTTAAAAGCCTGCAAGTTTAGTTTTATAATACACACACAATGATAATGTTCCATACAATTAAAATCACAATTGATTTTCTATGTTTTCAGAAGTTCTGTAAAACAAACATTTTAACACAGATTTTATTAGTTCAATCAAAATCTTACCTTTAGTATTGCACATTCTAAAAACACCAAATGCACTACTCTGTTTGCATGTATTTACCTGCATGTTGATGTGTTCAAATTTTTTTCTCATTTTTGGTCGATATAATTCTTTAGGAACTGACAGGTATTCAGTTTGTTTTCATTCTGATCCTTTGGGGAAAAAAATAACCTGATAAAATGTATGTGATATGTGATATTATAAAATACTGTTTGTATTTGGAAAACTTTAGCTTAATCCTGAATGCAAAGCAAGTGCACATTAATAGTATTTTCCTTTAATGTCATGTTCCGGTGCGTCGAGGGCTGCTCGATTTTGGTGACACCCATTTAACGGATGTGAAGTCATTTCCGACATATTCGTTTTGAACTTGTACTTTGCATTCAGTTCTTAAGCACTTGTCTCACAGCCAGTTGCACCGGTGTTGTTAATCCAGTTGGAGGATGACATTTTTTATTAAAATGAGCTTGTAGTTTCTTATATATATTTTTTTCTTTAATAGCATGCCATTGTACAAATTATAATTAGCATTTCCCACATAGATCCCAGTGTGGCTTCTTCCAGTGGTTTTTCTTTTGACCTTTTGTTTTCTGATTGTTTTCAAATATGTCCTTGATTTTAGTATAACCGAGGTGTCAGAATTTTTCCCTACTGGCCCCTTTTTTCCCCCGTCTTACCTTCCTCCTGCCTTGCATACAAGCACAAACACCCCTTGTTGCTGTCTGGCTAGAGTAGTGTTGTGTGGATTGGTCAAGTCAGTTTGTTTATTTCCCATTTCCTGATCGAGGGCCGTGCACTGAGATTTTATATTTTTATTTTTCACTGGACTAATAAAGCAGCCTGCTATTGGTTAAGCAATTAATTAAATAAAAAAATAGATAAATAAATAAATGGCTTACAGTACTTCGCCATTTTTTTCATAGTGATTCAAGTGAGTCATGCAATCATATAAAAGGGCCTCTGAAAAACTAAGTACACTACTAGAAATGAAGGGGGTAAGTAGCAGACAAGTACTCCTAATCAAATGCACTTGATTAATTGACCATCTAATGTGGACACCTCTATAGTGGCACAATGCCATGAAGAAAAGACATCAGCAATGATCTCAAAGAAGAAAATATTGGTGGGAATGGCTCTAAGGCTCTTTCCAAACTATTTAAAGTCCATTGTTCTACAATGAGAAAGATTATGCATGAGTGAAAAAGATAGTTGCCAATCTTCCCTGGAGTGGATGTCACAACAAATTCACCCAATGTAATGTTAAGTGAAATAGCAAAAAAAACCCAAAAACCCTGACAGCTACATTTCAGACTCTACAGGCATCACTTAGCATGCTAAATATTAAAGTTCATGTAAGGCCACCTGTCTGACAACTAAACCTTGGCCAAAATGTGTCCATGCAACAAGACACGCCCAGCAGCAAATCTACAACAGAACAACTAAAAACTGAAAGAATCAGTGTGTTGCAGCGGCCAAGTCAAAGTCCAGACATCGACCTGGTTAAAATACTGCGGTGGGTGAAATGCTCAGATGGAATTATGCAAAGTTGTAAAAAAAAAAAAAAAAAAGAAAAAAAAAATATAATAAAAAAATGTAAAAAAAAAAACAACAAAAAAAAAAAAAACAAATTTAATTA
>VUQR01004803.1:43822-72135 GCA_015108515.1 Hemichromis elongatus
AGTATGTTTTTTTTTTTTTTTTTTTTTTTTTTCTTGACTGACTCATTTATTGTGATTAAAACTAAATAACGAATAACTGTAAAAATGAAAATTACAGTAAATGATCTGTAACTGAGGTGCAAAACGAGAAAAAAAAAAAACCTCCTCTAAAATAACCCATGTTATCATCATTGTGGGTTTGTTTTTGTGGCGCAGGTTCAGAACATCAGCCAGTCAATGGAGGTGCTGGACCTAAGGACATACAGGGATCTACAGTATGTCAGAAACACAGAGGGTCTAATGAAAGTGGTAGATGGGAAGCTGAAGGTGGCCTCTGAAAATCCCCGCAGCCTCAATCCAAAGGGCTTTCAGGTAATTGGCTCCGTGTCTCCTCGTGTACAGTGTGTGTATATGTGTGTTTGCTATTGTCAAGTGAATGCAGACACTGTTGATTTGGCACTGCTCGCCAAACTTATGCACTGCAATGTCCTTTGCTCTTCACAGACAATAAAATTTTGTATGACTCGCGATGCAATGCAGCATAAACATAGGTAGACAAATTCATTTCCAGTACTATATGAGTTCTTTAGTCATGCACAGAGAAAAAAAAACAAGTAAATCTCAAGCTCATGAATGATTAAATTCTCAGACCTAGAAAAAGAGTGGGGTTTTTTTGGGGGTGGGGGGCTTCTTACATTTGTCTTTTTGTATCCCTTTGCGCTCTAGCTTCAGTAGCTTCAGTGAGCTTACTTCTTGATATACTTAACATTCTGCTGTCTGCCTTTAGATAACAGGCACATACATTTACATTTATCTCTACCTTATCTGTCTACAAGCTGAGGCTTAGCTGCCACTATTAGTAAGCCTTTTTGTCTTCCTGTCAGCAGGCTGTCTTAGTGGGGCTTTTTCACATTTCTCACACTCTTACAGATATTAGATGGGCCATAAAATAGTTTGATTAAAAGATGGCTTGATAAATGCTAAGTGTGCTTTACCGCTGGGTCCATACTGCAGCACAAGAACAAGCATGAATAACTGTGTGTTGCTTTCAGTGTGTTCTATGAAAGCCATTCCAAAGAAGGTAGTGAAGATGTTTATAAAATTAACCAATTCATCAGTACTGCCTGAGATGACTAAAATATGCAGAACGGAATGAGTTATATCTTCTGATCTATCTTAATTCAACAAAGAGGGGAAAAAGCTGGATTTGTCCAGACCAGGTTGGCTGATGAATGCGTGCAGCTTAAAGTTGCCGATGGCAGAGTGCGGGAGATTAACGAGAGTGAATTTTCTCCTCTTGAAAAAGTGAAAATGAGATTTATGATGTGGCGCCACAGGGCTGAGAGCTGCTCCATCACCAGATTTACGATAAACTTTAACAAGGAGGAAACAGCCCCTCCTGTGGCGGCCACACTTTATTGATACGCCCATTTCTCTCTCGAGCCCACTGCTTTCCACGTAGGCAGCCAGGTTCTCCTGCAGCTTCCTGTACTCCTACCTAAGGACATGTTGTTCTTTTAACGTCTAAACACATGATGAGTCACAGTCCAAGTTTACAACTAGCTTTGCAACTGCAGCAAGTAGGTGACGTTTCATCACCCAAAACAGATCACAGTCGTTTGGCCAATTTGAAGAGCGTTTCTCATTTAGGTGGCTTTCCAATCCAAAACATTTTCAAAGGAAGTAAAAATGTATTTAGAGAAAGTAAAAATTCTACAATTAATACAAGCACACGAAACAACAAAATATTTGCTTTTTAAACAGATAAAATATTCCTTTTGTCGTTGAAGGAAGACAGCTAAGAAGACATCTAATTTCAAGGTATAGACATAAAACATTAAGAATACACTGTAAATCTCATTAAAACTCAAAGGTTTATAGCAGCATTTAAACCAGAAACTAATGGAGACATAAGCTTTATGAACCACAAACAGCAAGGGAAGATTGCACTCACTCTCATGCACTGACTATCACAGGGCAATCGCATCCCCTATCTTGTCTATTCTCCAAGGGTGTAATCCTCTTCCCCCTTTTCTGTGATAACTATCACAGGAGTTAAAAGACAAGGTGACCCAGCTGCTCCCCCTGTTGCCAGTGCTGGAACAGTACAAGACTGATGCCAAGATGATCCTGCGTCTTCGAGAGGAAGTAAGGAATCTGTCCTTGGTGCTTATGGCTATCCAAGAGGAGATGGGGGCCTACGATTACGAGGAGCTGCGACAGAGAGTCCTGCTACTTGAAACCAGACTTCACTCCTGCATGCAGAAACTTGGTATAAATGGAAATGATTTGGGGAGTTTGTATGTGATCATTGTTACCCAATTTAAAATTCATTACCATATATCATTGCAGCATTTAATCAACTTGACAACAGTTGCTCAGAACAGAATTAATTATTACACCAGGACCGTCGCCGGTCAAAACTCTGTAGCATGTTGTTAACATTTCCACTTTGCTCTGAACTCAAATTATCTGCATAATTGAGGAAAAACTGGCCTAGAAAAATGAAATGAATAATAGATTGCATTCGTGTGTAATGTGTTAGCTTAAACTGATGATTTTACAAAAACCCCACACATATAAACTGATGAGTTAACAAAAAAGACCGCAATTAGAGTTTAGCCCTTAGCAAATTTGCATTTTATTATTGTTTTACGTTTGAAAATGAACCAAGAGAGAGAATTATGAAAAAATAATTCTCACTTTTTAAGCGCTGGGTAAAAACCAGGACAGTAAAACAACAATGGAAATACAAAAGTGATGCCGCAAAGTCAGTCGGTGAACCAGTTTTTGTCTGTTACAGATTTTAAAAAGTAAACACAAGATTGCATTGTGGAGAATCACAAATGAAAACAAGACAACTGAAAATGACTGCACAAAATCTTTATCTACACATTTATCTGAGATTATGGTACAAAAATTAAATTTTTACATAGATAGTGTGATCCGATAGATAAAACATCTGCATGTATGCATGTCTGTGTTTGTGTGAGAGTGTATAGGCACAAATGCTTTCTTAATTCTTCTGCCTCTTTGACCTCCAGGTTGCGGGAAGCTCACTGGCGTCAGTAATCCTATCACAGTACGTGCATCAGGGTCAAGGTTCGGCTCCTGGATGACAGATACCATGATACCCAGTTCCGACAACAGAGTGAGCTTCTCAACCACTGCTACATTTGAGCAATAGAGAAACACATTTATTATTATTATTTTTAATATTATTATTATTATCACCACCAAACAGAGAGGGATAACCACAATCAACCTTCTCAGTGAGGAAAAAAATATGAAAATATGTGTCACGGCAGTGCTACTATGGCACTTCAGTGACTGATGCACTGTTTTCCGTGAGAATGACTTCTCACGAGCTTTCAAGGGGGGGGGGGGAGACAGTGAGAAAAATGGGAATCCAAAGCTGTGCCTCTGATGGATAGCGTATCTTTCCCTCCTCCCTGTCTTCCTCTGTCACTACAACTCCAGCTGATTAATCACTTCATCATCAGTGGCGAAATGAATGAGTTGTTTGGGCAAAAGTTTTCTAAATCACTTGGGTAATTACCAGGAGTGTGCTCTGGACCCAAATGATATAGTAATGGGTTCAGCTGATCAGAGATGACATGCAGTTTTGTATGGTCAGGCACATGGCAGGAAGCAGCAGGAAAGAGACGAGGGAAGAATAATATTGAAGATGAAGGGTGGGCTATGGTGATTAATATGAAATGCTGGTGTTGGAAAAGTGGACGACTGCATTATTAGCCGTGTTTAGAAGAGAAGGGAAACTGATAAAGTTTGAGAGGAGAGATGAGCCTGGCCTTTTTCTTTTCTGCGATGAATCATAACAGCCTAAATAGATGTTGTGGACAGAAAAGGTCAATTTTTGTGACTGAATGTCCTGATCTTTGTCTTTAATCGCCGGGCTCAATCAGCTTAGTCTCTCCAGGTATTAATAGTCAGATAAATCAGCAATGCCACATTAACATCCACAGCAATCATCATAATCATTCTGGGGAAATTTCATTGTTGCTCATGAGCCAAAGGCAAAAGAGGAAAAAATCTGAATGTGTAAGAGCTTTGCCTTTCTCAATTCCTGTCTCCGGCTCTATTCTAGAGACCCAAATTAGCAGGCATAGGAGAAACAATGCTTAATGCTCTATAATCTCCCCTCCTACATAATTCAGCTGCTGTGTCTCTTCACCATCAGCTCCTCCCATACCCTTCCTTTCTCCTCTGTGCATTTGAAAATACCTACTCTAAAATGGAGAAGGAGGCAAAAGTGGGACAAGAAAGAAAAATTGCAGTAGCAGAATCAGAAAAAGCAGTAGATCGTTGCAAAGCTTTCCTTCAACTGTTCAAGAAAAAATAACCATCTAAGCCAACTGCAGTTTAATTGAATCAATTAAAAGCTGAACTGTGCCTCAGTGAGAGCACTGAGGGAATGAGATGGGAGATGCAGCCAGAGAGGGGCCATGTCAGTGGAGAGATCCGCTGAGAGTGCTTGAGGAAAAAGATAGAGTTGCTAAATGGATTGATTTTCTGTAAATGTGGACTGGAAAGGGCAGGGAGCACAAGCAGTGGTTGACTGCAAAGCGCAGGCAACATCTTCACTCCCACATGCCTGGCAGATCAGTAGCTCTGCACACACATCTATGTATGCACAACTCAGAGAATCGATATACACACACTCAAACAAGCACACTAAACATACACGCTAAACACTCTTATTTTAGGGCATTGCAGCTAGTGATAATGAACTGTGACTTACAATTTCTTAGAGAAAGGTCAAGTGTAACACACCAGTAATTTTCTCCAGTAATTTTGAGACCCTCTCATTAACTTATTTTTCTGACCTTTTTTTCCCATGTTATTCATTTTTCTTTTTCCCACAGGTGTGGTCCATGGACGGTTACTTCAGGGGACGGCGAGTCCTGGAATATCGCACAATGAATGATTTCATGAAGGGCCAGAACTTCGTGCAGCACTTGCTGCCACACCCTTGGGCTGGCACTGGCCATGTGGTCTACAATGGCTCACTGTACTACAACAAGTACCAGAGCAACATTATCATCAAGTACCACTTCCGTTCTCGAAGTGTGCTGGTGCAGCGCAGTTTGAGTGGGGCCGGCTATAACAACACTTTTCCCTACTCCTGGGGTGGCTCTTCTGACATCGACCTGATGGCGGACGAGAATGGCCTATGGGCCGTTTACACCACCATCCCTAATGCTGGAAACATTGTCATCAGCCGCCTGGAGCCTCAGAGTCTGGAGGTGCTGCAGACTTGGGACACAGGCTTTCCTAAGCGCAGTGCTGGAGAGTCTTTTATGATCTGCGGCACACTATATGTCACCAACTCCCACCTGGCTGGTGCCAAGATCTATTTTGCCTATTACACCAACACATCAAGCTATGAGTACACAGACATCCCTTTCCACAATCAATACTCCCATATTTCCATGATGGACTATAACCCCAGGGAGAGGGTCCTTTATACCTGGAACAATGGACACCAGGTGCTGTACAATGTCACACTCTTCCAGGTTATTAAGACTTCTGGGGACTGAGGACTCGCCAACTGACTCATTTAAATAATGCTGTGATTATTGTTCCGGGGCATCAGGGGTGGGGGCCACAGACTATGGGAGGTGTGGGTTGGGGGCTTTAATGTATGGGTATAGGTTGGGATTTTTTTTTAAAAGAATTTCAAACTTCATAGAGTGCTATTACTCACATTCTCGAAAAAAAAAAAACCATCCGACAGTAGGGTCGGTAAAGGTACAAAGACTGAGCGCTTCTCTTGTCTTTTTTTCTTTCTGTGATGAGTAAGCATGGTTCTTTTTATTTGTGATGAGAAATAAATATCCTCTTTACCATTTATGACTTCGTATTTCATTGTCACTTTGATTTCAAACAAACCTTGAATTTTTGGAAGAGGTGAAAAAAATTTGTCTGAAGACGTGGCTTTAAACTTGAAAGGCTCAAATAGAGTAACATTTCCTTCGTCTGTGTTGTTAATGCTCCTGTTATTTCCCTGAAACCTACCTCAGACAGACACAGAGTACAAAAGATGCATTTAGAATAATATTGAAGCTATTTTTCCAGCCTGGAATTCTTAAACACAGAAAATATGCCAAATGATACAATTTCAAAACAATTAAAATAATGCAATAATTAGACCCACTCTATTCTGCCAAATCAAAAGATGATAAAAGAGCAGCATGCGAATACTGACAAGACCGCTTCCAAGGTTGCATTAAATCATAGGTCTGGAAAAATCACCAAAGATTTTCCATCTGAAAACAACATGGCACAGCACTCTGTGAATGCAGGATAATAAAATTCAAGCAGCATTGAATTTAACTGCAACAGCAACCACTTACATTTCATTTTACCAAGGTGAATTGAAAGTGCAAGCAAAACATCTGATAAAAAGAGCAGATGGTGGTGCAAAGGGTCGAGAAGAATACACAGCAAATGAAAGACAGAATGTAAAAGGTATTACATTAGAGATGACACTTCTTTGTTATTGTTGCTTGTCAGGCTCCAATCTGCTTTAATCTTGTTAGTCCCACAGCTCCTCTCAGATGCTTTCTGCGGAGAAATGATAAAATGCAAACCCCACAGTAGCACATGGCTCTCATGAAATTCTCAACCTGCAGACCTTTTATTGCATCTTTGTCATTATTTACCATTGAAATATTTCAGAAGCCATACTGGCATTTTGTGCTGCATAGAGGAGACAAGAGCCCGCTGTGCTTCATTTCAGTGCTTTCATCCATAAGGTTTGTGCATGCTTTGCAGGGGTTGTAATATAAAGTAATATAGTAGATTCAACTTTTCTCCTTTTCGTAGTAACCATGGTGGATTCATCCTGGATGACCTTTCTATCAATAAGTGCTACGCTGAAGAGAACCCCGATGAGTTCATACACAGTAGCGGCTGACATTTAAAGCACAATGCAATAAAAAAAAGGTACAAAGCATCCAACAACATCAAACATAAACGGTATTGATTGGTAAAAAATAAATGTTTTGGAGTTACCACAATTTTATTTCACATGTAAAAGTAACCAGATAACAAAGAAACAAAAAAAGGTTAACAGAGGCTGAATGTGCTTTTTAACACTTTTAACTACCTACACACACGCACACAAAACTGTTTTTAAAAAGCAGTGCAGCGTATCCTGAATTTGGAGGGAAATATACAACAGACCAGGACATCACCTATAGTATAAGGAGAATTTCACCTTTTAAAAAACTCTAGTTTACAGTTTCACAAGCACAAAATGGTATTTGAAGTTAGGCATGACTGATTATAACCATGAGTGGTGAAGATAGGACTGCATTTTCAAGCCAGCAAACCTTTCTTCCTAATAGAAAGCAAGCAAGGAAATAGTGGCTTATGCTAAACTGACAAATAAAGGCAAGAACTGGAAAGAGGCACTCATCTGAGAAATGTAAAAGGAATATCTATTCATTACACACAATACAACATTCTTAAGCAGTGATTTTTTTTTTTTAATTAATGTTTCTTGAAAAGAAACAAAGTCCAAAACAGAAAACAATCAAATAAGGACCAACATGTGTGCTGTTGTGACACCCGGTTCTCACACCAAGTGCCAGTAGGTGTGGCAATAACAAACGTAGAGATCAGGGGTATAAGGAATAGCATCAAATCATTATGTGGTGACCCCGTTTGAGTATTGTATCATCACATCTGCGTCAGTCTAGATCACCTTCAAATAAGGCCAGTTTGTCAGTGCGCAACCCCCTGCTGCTGAGCAACAGTACTTATGTGCCATCTTTGCTCAGGATCATCTTGAGGATAAAAGACAATAGACTGAAAAAGGTGGCGTGATTCAGGGAGTGTAAAAATGTACCGTGGTAAAGCTTCAGAAGCAACATGTCAAATATGTTTAAAAATATCTATGAGGGGACAAAATATTATAAGTTAGAGCAAGATGTATTTGTTGAATAACTTAATTAAAAAATAATTAGTGAAAAATGGTAAATTTTAGTTTATTAGGTATACATTTTTTTTCCTGAGTGATGAGTATGATGAATACGGGCTTAAAGTGTGGATTTTCAGCTTTAATATAAAGAGCTGAATAAAAATATTACATCAACCCCTGTGAAACAGTTTTCTACTTGCAAGGCCTTAAATGTATTAATCATAAAAAAATGCATGCAATGATGCATGAAGTCTTGAACTCGTGAATATCACCAAAGAGTGATTTTCCAGCTTTATGATTATATGCCTAGCCTTTATATCAGTCATCTTCAGCTCTTATTTGTGTGTGAATCTTCCTGCCTTTAGTTTTGTCTTCAGACAGTAAAATGCATGTTCAGTCTAGATGAGATGAGGGAACTGACTTAGCTGCTGAAGAATATTCCACTTTCTAGCTTTATAATATTGCCGGCGTTGCTTTATGTAATGAGAAGAACTGGATTTTTTGCTAAAGTGAAAAGTAGCTCTGCACACTTCAGAATTCACGCCACTGCTTCTGTGTTCTGTGTAAATATGAATTAACACTAGTGGCCCAGTGCTAATAAAAGCTACAAATGTATAGGCATTGCACTGTAGTTTACAGGGGATCTTGTTTTAATTAAATTTGTGAGTCATCCCAAATGTGCAATGGAAGCCAAGATTGACCCTTTTCTGATTGAGGATGAGAATGCACAGTATGCACACAGTTTATATTTAGCACCTAATCTATGCCTTTATTGCTCCTCAAGCACTTGATACTGTCATGGAGTGATTAT
This sequence comes from Hemichromis elongatus, assembly GCA_015108515.1. Classification (NCBI taxonomy): domain Eukaryota; kingdom Metazoa; phylum Chordata; class Actinopteri; order Cichliformes; family Cichlidae; genus Hemichromis; species Hemichromis elongatus. The sequence continues at coordinate 52,561 of VUQR01004803.1, forward strand.
GATACAACAGAAGCAAAAGGGTTGACGCATGTGCAACAGTACATAGAAAAAGTATAGCAAAAACAGAATTAGTAAATTGGTGCACGTTTAACAAGCTTGAAAGCCAGTATCTGGTATGAGACTATTCTTCAACGCAGCCTGAACCCTCTCAGGCAGCTTTGTTGTAATTTCCTTAAGTAGTCATCTTGTTGAAATGTCCTTCAGGCTTCTTGAAAGATATTCAAAGTTCTTCTTTGAATGTTGGCTGCCTTTTGTTCTATTCTCTGTCAAGATGATCCCCACACGGCTTCAGTAATGTTGAGGTCCAGGCTCTGGGGAGACCACTGCATAGTTGATACTGTTCCATTGTGCGTCTATCCAGGTATGATTTGCTGCATTGTCAGTGTGTTTGGGATTATTGTTATCCTAAAAAAAGAAGCCACTGCCAATCAGACAAGGTGTTTGTGTATTAAAATCCAATCCATGATGCATACCTTTGCTTCTATGTAGTCATAATTTCATCATCGTAATTCCATAAATTTTGACAAGATCCTCAACACCACGATCTTAAATGGAGCCCCAAAAAACGACAGAGCTTCCACCATGTTTATAAATGTAGACATATATATACACATTTATACATGTCTACATGTATACTGTTACATTTTAGACAGTCATTATTGGACCTCCTCTCTACATGTCAATGATGATTTGAAACAAAATTTACACATTTGGATTCATCGCTAATAAGCTTTTTTGGCTAATAGCTATTTGGGAATCACATTGTTGGTGCAAAAATACTATTTTATGTCTGTCAGACTGTGATGTCTTTGATACTTTTTGTAGATTGAACTAAAGACACGGAAAGAAAAAAACAAAACAAGTGCCTGTTAATAGCAAAAATGTGATGGCAATTAAAAACTGATTCTTGCCAAATTGTCTGCTGTGGTTTCCTGATGCTTAAGTGATACATAGGTCAGCATTAAACGGTTTAACAAACAAAACACAATCCTCTGGAATGTCCACAAATAAAAGGGCGGGGCAAAAAAAAAAGTGATAATAATTGAACCAGTGTTCAAAGATAAAGACCATTAGAAAGCCTGTAGAAGTTCAAGACCACTTTAAAACATCACAGGAACATCTAGCTCATTGGAAGCAAAACATAAGAAAGAAGCGGTGAACTGCACAGTACTGTAACTTCAATGCTTGAATGAAATCATTTACCACCAATTTAAATTGTACATTTAATTGAAAATTTCATAGTGACAGTGTTTCAGACATTAAATTTGGATTCAATTAGATTAATGGTTAAAATATTCAAAGTGACTTGCTGTGCTATAAATACATTTTTACATCATCTCAGGCTGAACATCAAAGTAAAATTTTACATCAAAGCTGTTGATTCATGTCATTTGCTATAAACTATGAAAGTAAGTCAGTTTATGTGGAAAGACCTTTAGCTATTTCTGCGGTTACATTTTTCATTGTTGGAAGAATCAGCTGTGACGTTGCACATTTTCTCATGGTGCAAAGTTAAAGTTAAAGTTTGCATGAATAATAACCAGGACAGAAGGCATTAACCTACAGAAATCTCTCAGCATGAAGAGCTTCCATTAATGGAGAGCTGAAATTCAAAAGGAACAATAGGCGACAGAGTGGCTTTGCTGGTTTGATTTACTTAAAGTGGTTATGAACATGCATTCGCACATGCACTCGGACTGATTGAGTGCAGGTGGCAGCGACAGAATCGGCTTGATAGAGTGCATGGGGTGAGATTCATCGGCAGGAGCAGAGATACAGAACAGCTCAAGAATTAACAAGCAAAGCCAGTTCCAGCTCAATCACGTAACCATCATCGTGAAGAAGGGTTTGTTTTGATGGAAACACAATCATCTTTGTGAGTGCAGCTGGTCCTGAGATGCTCCTCTTTGATTAAACTGTAGAGTACATTTGCTTTCTGTCCCTTCTACTCATACAATCGGTCATACAGCTACTGCTGTCCGCTGAAAGAAAAACTTCCGTTTTATACACCCTTTCACTGTAACCTTTTACATCACCTACCTCATTAATTGTGCCCTCAGCCACACTTGGAACATCGCCCCCCGCTTGTTCAGATTCCCAGTAAACATTTCCTCTACCCCGTGCCCCTGGAGGTGACACAGAAGCACTATGAACAGGGCTTTGAACATTTGTTTCCTCATGATTAAACATAACTTGCACTCAGTTTCTTAATTTTTTTCCACACTCCATATTCATGTTTGAACTCTAAAGGCATGCGAAGGTGCCAGGGTGTCGAGATGGAATAATGGGTTAGCTGGAGAAGACGCTAATTTACTCTCCTCACCTCTTTGGAGAACCTTCCTCATTAACGTCCTCTTTAATTGTGTTTTAAACTTCCATTGATTCAGCACTTGCATCCCTAATCTCATTAGGTGCTGTTTTATGAAGGAAGGACAGTAGATCCATTCTGGGCTGCAACCACAGGCGATTCCATTTTATAACCTGATGTCAGAACACTGCACTCCTCGCTGTGGCAGTAAAGGTTTACCATTGAACTGATTTTTTTTATTTTTTTGATGTCTCTTTCTGTAATTACAGTAAGATGTTGTTGGAGAAAAGAGATGAAATTTTAGCTCCAGTGTGCCAGAAGGGAAAAGAAGTCAGAATACATAAATACAAACATCACAATATAGCCACAAGCTGAGCAATAACAGGCTCAAGTCAATATAAGTGAAAAAGAAACTTTTAGAAAAAGGTAAACACTTTTCACCAGCTAAAAAAAAAATGAAATAAACCACAAATCACATCCATATACAAAGGGAAATATTATATTAATTTTTCAGCAGGTGAATTAAAATTGCAAAGATTTTAATGTATATATATTTCTCTTAAGTCACAATCACTGTCTAAATTAGATAACACATTTACTGTAATCTACTGTAATTGCAAGTCTCATATAAGTTATTTGCAGTGTTAGGATCATAGAGTTAGTTGTTTCACTGCTGCAGCTTCACATGAGAAGCATTTAACTGGTGACATTTTTTTATATTGGCTTTTATTATGAATTATACCAAGAAAATCCAAGGTCATTGTCTGTGACTTTAGCATGTTTTCCTGTAATGTGTCTACCCAACAAGAAAACTGTAATGTCTTACAGCAAATGAGTTTTTCTTCCATTACTCCATGTAATGTTTAAGAGTCTTTTATGAAGAGCTGCAGGCAACACGCTGCAGATTTTTTGAGCAAAGGTCACTCTCCCTCAAACTGTGGTTTTCAAACTCATTACACATGCAGCATGAAATCCCAAAATGATGGGGGAAAAAAGGCCAATCTTTGTCTGCTTCATCCATTAAAATGACAACACTTTGTTTTGCAGCTCCCAGAATTTATGATTGGTGGTATTAAACTGCATTTGCTTTTACCACTGGTAACTGCAGGTTATCCTGCTCTTTGGTGTTTCTATTTTAAGAGAGTTATTTTTTATTATTATTTAAAGAGGCCACCAGTAATGGTGGAGGGCAGAATTTTAGAAAAATATTTCAATCATTATATTCAGTTAATATTTCTAGTCATACACGTTGTTTGAATTTTTTTCTAATTCTTCAAAATTGTGCAAAGTTAGCCAAATTGGAAAGGAAGCATCACTGCTTTACTGCTGGCCTCACAGTTTTCACTTCTCAAAAGTATCCTGTTCTTAAGGAGCAACAAAAGCAGATTTTAAGTGCTAAATATAGCCTCTGTACATACTCTGTATTCACATGAACCATCATCAATTGCTTGAAATAGCACAATAGTGCCATTGCTACCTGCAGTAGCGGTTTCCTAAACATATACCACTGAACATCATAGCCACAAAGGTAAACTTTCATTCTATATTCCCAAAGGATTTTTCCTCCTTATGATCTGAGAGTTGAGAATCCTCCCTGCAAGAATTTTCCCCAGCACTTCAAAACCTTGTCATTGTAGAGTACTGTGAATAGACTGATGACAAAAAAACAAAACAATTCTCAATTTAAAAATAAAACATAAAATATGGAAAACCTGAAAGGTTTAAAGGCTTCCTGAATCCTCCTGCTTCCTTTAATAAAGTATGTATAGCTTTAGATACAGCAGGTGCTGTCAGTATGGGCTCATTTGGTCTACCGAAGGCCTACCAAACCGTTGGTCTCTGACAGACACTGGCTACTGTTTTTCCTGAAAATCACTGCAGAAGAGTTGCAGTTTCAAGCATCCTGCTGGAACTGACGATTGCGGTTGTGAATGCAGAGTATCTACAGCATTTATATTTAGCATCTTAGCTCTGATTTTATTGCTGCCCAAGCACGGGATATTGTTGAGGAATGATTACATTATAACAGAAATTCCCTTGAGCTTACATATAAGTGCTGCTGGTGGAGGTGATGTTGGAGAAAGAAATCGGTTTCAGACATGGTGCAAACAGTATGGACACTTTCCACTCAAAGCATTGCTCTATCAGGTCTGCAGTGTCCAAAACATGAAGGGAAAACTGATATCCTTTTGAACATTATAAGGAGTTATTTTGAATAAATTCTCATTCTAATGCACCACCACAGACCAAACGCGTTCATAAATTGCTTATAAAGTGTTACTAAAACATGAATCACTTGATATTTTCTCTGTAACGCAGGTTAAGCACTGCTTAACCTACTTAAATCAAGAAACCTCCCAGACTCTGAACCTAACTTCAAAGCAGGATAATATTCCTGTTTTTGTGTGTTTTTTTAAACATTTTTTTTTACATGTGTGTGGTGTGTTTAGGTGTGTGTGTGTGTGTCCAATTCAGCTCATTTTAAATATTTCCCATTTTAAAAACTGCAGAGAAGACGGCACCATTTCTATTTTGATCCAGGAAGTATTATATTAAAAATGTAAAGAATAGAAGTGGAGCTGTTATCAGCTAAAGATCTGAATCTCTGTCCCTTTTACAGCTTGCTAATTGACTAAGTCACTTCACACTATTGGCTTGGTTTTCTTTCTTTGGATTATGACAGTTTATTTGTAGTGCCAACAAACTCACTGCAAGCTGAAGAACTGAGAAATAGTGTTGAAATTGCACTTATTTTCAGACAGGCTGTATTTCATCTGTTTGGTAAATGGATGGTTTGCAAATGAGAGCATTTTAAAAATGTAACATTTGCATTAGACCACAGGGAAACATTTTGATGTTTTTACTGCAGTAAGTTATTATGCTTTAGTTTGGGGTTAATTGGTCCGACCCACATCATATTGGGTTAAATCCCATTAACCCAAATAAGTATAGATAGTAGGTTTGTAATCCTATAAATGGGAAAAAATGCTCAAGTTTGTTTCATAGTATTTTTCACTGGCTGGAAGCTAATATTTAAAATGGATGGATGTGTTTATTAAAGTAGTTTCTGTTTTCAGACAGGCTGTAGATATATGAAACGCGCTCAGAAATGCAGGGCGGCTCATGAGCAGCAATGCAATACAGGAAACTTCAAATATGGCAGGCTAAATAAGAAAGTTCAGGCAAGGAAAGTAAAATGTTGTGAAGGAGACAGAGTGACAAGTAAAGTGAAATCCAGGTTAGGTGAGAAGACTGTCAGAAAGCAGGCCTCCTGTACTGTATGTCACAGAGACGAGATGCTGTTCTCTCCCCCAGAAGATCAAAAGAGATGAGTGGGGCTCTCTGAAGAGACAGAACCTTTTCCTCTTCCCTCTCTGTTCTGTGACAAATTACAGTTTTTAAAAAGAGGAAAAAAATGTGTTCCATCAGAAAACACCAGAGCATGGCCATACAACCCCTTCATTATAAAGACCTGTAGTTGTAACCTACTAATATACAGAACTATAGCAAGATCAAAGTGTCCAAATTCACAGGACATCAGTCCTGTATTTCCAGGATCTTGCTATTCTGGATTGGACTTAACTGTTTTTTTTTTTAAGTTTAATAGTTTTAATGGAGCATCAGAACAAGTTTATCTCTATGCAATATATTTGCACTGTATTTTTCTTCATAGTAGATACACGAACTAATATATTTTGACTTTGTGTGAAATACTACAAACTCACAACAGAACCTGCTGTTTTTAATTCACACCTGCCCCAACAGATGATCACAGATGACTTCATATCAGAGCAATCCATCTGACTGAACATCAGAGCCACACAATAATTACAAACATGCACAGCATCTTGTACACACAAAGCACAATTTGACATTTTGACATTGTAACATTTTTGTTCTATATTACATATCTGCTCTATTGGAGCATAAAAAGATGTAGACAACAGTCTCTGAACCAATGAATACATTGTAAAGGTAAATTACAGTTCAGATGAGTATCTTTGTCAATGTGATGCAAACAAGGTTATTTCTCTTTACATATTTAATATATAACCTATTCTGGTTCGTGCAAGGAACTCAACGGCAGGACATGCTGGAGTTCAGTGATTATGACTTTGATGAAAACTTTTAAATTTAAAGAAGTTTTATGTCCGATTTATTTGCAGGTTAAAGTCCAGTTACCCCCAAGCAAGCAAATCTTCAATTTTAAGAGAGCTGAGTTACACTATTTTATTTGTGTAATCCACCAATACAGGAAAACTGGGGATATATACTGTTGATAACATCAGGTGGGTCAACATCTGAGGGGATGGGGGGCCATAGCATAAGCATGGTCTGATTCTCAGTAATATGCACACAAAACTAAATAAAATCATCATTTACAGTAAAAATGCTTACTTCAGAATGTTTCATTATAAATCCAATTAACTACACAACATATATGACATATTATTGGATGTAGAGATTTCATGCTGTGGCCTTTATTATGTACGTTGTTGCTTTTTTTATCCTTTATGTATTGAGCCCTGTTGAATCCCTTATAAAGTGGTAGTGGTGCAAGTTACATCTGCTTGTTTGTAATATAACCATACGCTCAAAATAGATATGTGGGCAGGAATTTGATTTTTTTTTTTCCTTATACGACCAGGGTTAGCTGATAATGTATTGTAAATCTAGAGTCATAGTGAGATTTATGATAAATTAAAACTTTGCATGACCCTTAAAACTACATTTATATTACTCTAATGGTGGCTGCGGTGCTATTGGATGCATCTTTAAATCTTTTTCTCATGTCGTTTTCTCTCTCCCTCTCTTCCTATCTCCCTCGCTCTTCCCGCAGTGTGTGTGCTGAATTTTCCTCTAGCCTGAGAAACATGTGAGTTCATATTGTTCCCATATAACTGTTGTATAATTCATGTATTTACAGAATATGTATTCAGTTCCAACCATCCAATAAATCTTCATAATGCACACATTCATAAAATGATATCCCAATATTTCCCCTCATATGCATTAAAACATAATCCATGTGTGCATGGACAGACTTCTGTCCCGACGTTTGACATTTAATAACAGTTTAAGTATTCATTTATGTGGAGGAGCACAAAGGACTCAGAGTGAAATCACTGAAGAAAGAAATCCACGAGGGTGGTTTCGTACTGGTATAATTATTTCTCTTCAGCTTGCATTAGAAAGAAAATCCCACAAACAAAATACTTTTTTTTTTAAATAAATAAATATGCAGAAGCATTACAAAGTTTTCACCAGGGAATTGCTGCCTTTTCCTGCCTCCACTGCGACACAACAGGGTCCTATCCCTGACACCTCCAGAGCGGCACAAAGTAAAGGTAATTAAAAAACAGTCGCCTCAGCCCCACCCATCCATAAACATTGCAGACTGCAAGCATTGTGCCACATTAATATGCAAATTGGAGAAAGGGCTGCGATCAGGGTGCTTTACTGATCCAGTTATTAAATTAATTTCCCCCAAACAGGCATCAGGAGCTGCTGAGGTAGTGAATGGGTTTTCCCTCTTTCTGCGCATAGTAATGAGCCTTTATCAATTTTACATTCATCACGGGGAGGGGGAGGGGAGATGGAGAAGGCGGCGCATAATGGCACCACCTCCCCTGTGGCAGGCCACCTTGCTCTGCAGTCGCAGTCATTCGCAGGGTAGTCCATCAGCATAGCAGCCATTGGACACAAGGGTACCAGGATCATCATATCATCTCGCCTCTCTCCCCTTCAGTTCTTCTGGGACCACATGCACAGCTACACACCGAGATGACTCGATCAAATTTTTCAATGACATCAACAGGTGATGTTACACAGCAGCCAAAATGCTGCAGTCTCCAAGGAACTGCAGTGTCAAACCACTAAATTTGCTGGTGATTGTAGCAGAATGCAATTCGGTGTGAATTACAAGCAAATACACTGTGTGGGTTGAACACAGCATGTGAATGGACACTGACACAAAAAGTAGTCTCACTGGTGGAGCAGTGACACTTTGCGAAAGAAAATGAAAACGACAGGTTACTGTTGGTTTTTACGGCAAATGCGCACACACTGATGAAATGATCTTCCTTCAAACTCGTCTTCCTCAATATAAAAACACTGACTTACAACAATCAAATCAGCAAAGAGGAGAGCAGGTGAAATGACAGTTTCCTCCTGGGAGGTGAGTGGGAACAATTGAATTGTTTCTCTTACTTGCCTTCTTTTATTTGTATCTGAAGTGACCTTGGGCAAAGACTAGAGTATGGGGACATTAGCAAACCGGCAAGTATTGTTATGGCAATTACTAGGAAATCACTGGGCCACGGGGAGCAATTATGTGCTTTGTGTTTACAATCCAGCATAGGAGAGCGATGGGAGAAAAAATGAAGAAGAGCAGGCACTGAAAAAATTGAGCTGTGGGGAAGTAGGAAAGCAAGAGCGCAGAATGAGGTAATAAAAAAGCAGTGTGGAGCGGCAGAAAGAAGAAGGAAGTCGGCAGTCAGGTGTGTGAGAGGATGGCGAGGAGGAAAGAAGAGGTATTTGAATGGTAGTGAAGTGGACTCAGTGAAGCGTAAGTGCTACGAAAGCAAGAGAGAAACGTGGAGGGACAAAGTAGCCAGTTACTCTAGAGTTTCTAGAGCCTGTGATAACTTGGATTTCGAATACAGCATCTTGATCCTTTGAGGCATAAATTTCAACTGTTTCTGTGTCACCGTTGTAGCTGCCTACACTGCCAGATGTGAGTGGTAACGAGCTGGCCTGGCGACATGGTCGGGCTGAGTCTGGGGTTTGGCTGATAAGAATGAAGGGGAGGAGGTCACTGAGCTCACTGTATTGAGACATAACCGCCGGTCAATTCAATTTCCTTAAGGACACAGGAGTCCAAGCTGCAATCAGAACATTTCATATCACAGCCAGGCTCCTCTTGCCCTTTCCCCCGATCTCAGCAGAGGGGAGTAGGAGAAAGGAAGAATAATGAGAGAGGGAAAGAAAGAAAATAGGGGGAAAGTGTCAGAAGATAATTGTCGGGAAGGGTGGGAAGTTTAGAGGTTACTGCAGTGGCCCAGAAAATCTTAATTTCCTGTCAGCGTTATTGTAACCAGTTATTAAGCTCTAGCTGATCTCAAGAGGAAACGAAAGGAGGAACATCAGAGAACACATTCACAAACAGATTCAGTAAAGCCCGAATGCTCAGACAAACAGGCTAACACTGTCGGGATGCCGGGATCTGTAAAAGAGAAGAATCAGCCTCTCCCCAGCGCTTTAATCTTTTATATCAGTGTATGCTTGACTTTCAGAGGAGAGGAGGAGCAGTATACATACAGGCCACCCAGAGGATCAAACAGCATGCTGACTGCAACAGAGGATTCTGCAACAAAGACACCAAACCACCCTCAGATCCAGATAAAGAAAAAGTGGAGGACGACTAGGAAGAGCTGAGGGAAGGACGACGTATACAAAGCAGAAATCTAAAATTGACTGGAGACTTTTAGGATGCCTGTGGACACCCACAGACCTGAAACAAAATCAAAGATGTAAAGTTTGCATCCTCTGCCTACTTAAAGAAAACATGACCAAAATGTAGCCTTGTTTAAACTCCCGATTTTAGACAAACTTCACTTGAAATCTGTCAAATGGTCACTCAAAGTTCAAGCTTTTTGTAGTTATTCAGATACTCTAATGAACCTTAGGATCAGATTGCTATATGTGGTAACATTATGACTCATTTAAGTAGGACTGAAGCAAAGAATCAGGATTATATCTCTCTAAACAGTGAAGATCTTGAAAAGATTTGACTCATAATTGATACACTACAGAAAATTAAGTGTGTAGATTGAGCACTGATTTACTGACAACAAGAAAACCCTTGAAACCCTGAACAATCACATACCATCACACATTAAGATCATGTGAGAGTTGGTATTTAGCGGCCAAGGGAAAATGGCATAGGTGGCTTTATTTTTCAAATCTCTCAATCTTACAGTAGTTTGTCCAAATGTATTTGCTTAGGCTAATTGGTGTGTATTTGTGTAACAGGTAGGAAAAAAGATCTAACTGGATTAAGATTAAACAATTGTTCTGTAAAAAATGTGCATGATGTAAACATTCAAAAAAGCAAAATACCTTACAGCTGTTTGCTTTATTTATACATAATCTCAAACAAAACAAAAGATGCTTAAGAGTGACATTAAGCCCTGTAGTCACTGGACTTACACCTCTGGAAACCCTGAGTATGTAACCACCATTGAAATCAGTTTGTCAACAGTGAATCATTCTGGAAGTTTTTCTTTCCCCTAAAAAAGTTTTTGGTTTTTTATCATTTTTACAAACTGCATTAACCCAGACAGAAAAAAAGAGAAAACAACAGAGAAAAAAACAACAAAGCAGTCCTCCAAATTCAAACATGACAATCCACATCCACAAGTACAGGAAACAAAATACCCAGGCTCGCATAACAAAATCCCCTTGTCAACTCGAGAGATACAACAACCCGAACCCAGTATGGTTTAGTGCAAAAATCACTCTGATTGACATTCTGTTAGATAAACATCTTTTACAAAACTCAAACGGTTCCCCAGACTTTTGCCGATTCCACTGTTTGTCTCCCTCTGAAACTGGAGGTTTGATTAGCGGTATGTTATATAACCTTTTCACATTTTTGTGTTTTTCTTCCGTCCTAAAAGGATGAATACAGCGACCCTGCAACTAATAACCAATGAATCAGTAGACAGCTTACTAACATTAGGTAATTAGCTCTATTTAGCAAAGAACCTCTTTATGGCAGCATTATGAACCCATTTAGATTGACTTTACAGAAATAATTGTTAGGGGAGGGATTCTCATCTGTCACTGTTCATTTTCTTGTTAATGTAAATATCTAAATCAGTCAATCACATAGAAGTAACTCGCTGCATTAAGGCAACTATACAAAATAACCTCAAAATAACATGCTGAAGTTGAATCCCGGCATCAGAAGTGGGAAAAAATTAGTTCTTGATGCCAGGCAAGCTGGTCTGAACATTTCTGAAATACTTCTAAAAGGTCAGAACTTACTCATAAACTACATAAAAACATAAACAACATAAAAGCATGGATCCGTCTGGTCTTGTATCAACAGTTTATGCTGGTGGTTGTTTAATGGTGCTTCCAGAGGATAACAAGCATATCACAAAGCTGAAGTCATTTCAAAATGATGTCTTGACACCATGACAGCAAGTACACTGTACTCAAATGCCCTCGACAGTAGCTTACAAACCAAAAGTTTGTTGAACTTTAAGGGGCAGCACAAAAAATAGGTTCACACAAGTGGGTGGCTGAAATTAAAGATGCATTAAAGAAACCAGATGCTGACAGAAGTATAAACAAGCGCTTTGTTGCAGCAGAAAATTCATCAGCGCTGAAAATGCAGAGTAAAGAGGAGAGGGATGAAGAGGTTGTGATGAGCAGCTGAGCAAAAGAAGAGCAGCTGATGAAATGATTACAGTGTTTTGAAGTAGAAAAAGACAAGATATGGGTTCATTATCAAGAGCCATAGAGCCAAATGCAATCACTGAGAATGTCTGCTTGTTTACATTTATTCAAAAACTCAGCCTCTAGTGGTAAAAATCTGTTACAACATTTTTTAAACAGCCTGTCTTTTTCCATCAGTAGTTTCACATTCATTTCTTCTCTAACATGTATTTTTTTGTGCTGAAATGTTTCTGCAGCGTCTACCAACCCTCGAGACAGGTGGTCACTACGCAGATGACAAAAGGTTCAAAATCATCTTTTTAGATATTTCCTATTGATATACAGTTCAACAACTAACTAATAATTCTACTTCAAACTATGTAGGACACCGAATGATTACAACTATGCAGTGCAATGTATTGCTAGTTGTTGCCACAGGAAAAAAATAAAACTGAGGGAAAGACAGAGAGATGAGCAAGATTCAAGACAGCCAGCTCTAATATCGTTTCACTGAAGAGAATCTCTGGAGTTTTATTACCAGACTTCAACAGTAGCAACTGAACTGCAAGGAGGCAAAGATGCTGTACATTTTTTATCTGCTTCTATTTCACCCCATACCCCGTCCTCTTTGCTCTCTTTGTCATCTTTTTTTCCTCCCATATACAGTATGTGACGTCTAACACGCTATTTCATCCCTACTTGGCAAGCCCTCTGACTGACTGCCTTATTTGCTCTCTAATGTTGTCAGGAATGCAGCAACCCTTCCTCGGGTCACTGCTTGAGGTTGAACTTGTATCTCACTGCCTGACAGAAGGAAAGGAAGGAAAGGAAAGGAAGGCCAAATGGAAAGTAAAGAAAGGAATGGAGCTCTTTCATGCTCAATAGGAGGGGAGAATAGAGACAGAGAGAATGCAGAAGCAGAGCAAGGGGGGGTTGGGCAGGGATGGGTGGGTTGTGGGGGTTCACAGAAGAGCTGCCATACTGAGGTCTTTACACAGAGAGAAGAGACAGCCAGTCTGAGAATACACAACACTACCACAGTGGGTCCCCCACTCTCTTACAACCTTCCATCGCACTAAAATGTGGTACCTGACAGCAGCTGACAGGTTCTACAGCAGGAGGTAATACAGAAGACCACACGGCACATGCTGTTTATGCAGGTCTCTTGCATATGTATTGCATGTGCACATCCATGCATGAAATAGAGTTTATAGCTGCTGACTTGACTAGAGCTATCTGCAAGCGTGATGTATAATTAGGACTTTATTTGCATTTATTTGATTTGAATTTCAAACTGACCTACGCAGAAAACAGTAGTTCATATTGTGACTGCTTGTTTATGCATTTGCCTTTTTCATGATTCAAGAGAATCATCCTGTGAAAACTATCAAACTTTAAAATGTGTTCTACAGTTGCCATCAAAGAAAAAACCCTCGACCTTTACTGTGAGGGTATTTGTGAGTGTATGTTGCAGGCACAGTCAACTTGTTCCCTTGAAACTGGATTATACTTTCAGCCTCTAAGAGTGCCTTAGTGTCAGGTCCAAGTCACATAAATTTCATGATCAGACCGTGAGCACATGGTCCCGGTGGACATATTGCATGTCTGCCTGTTTTTGTGACTGCACTTGTCCAGGACTGAGGATTTAAATTACAATGCCTTAGCTTCACATGCACCACAGATGGCCGACATCAAAAAACCTGAATGACAAGCCTGTTTTTATGTCTGTGTAGATTCTCAGTCATCCAGGACATGGTAGCCTAAGGAGTTTGGAAAGAAAGGGACTGGACTTCTTTAAGTTTCTTGGAGACGCTTCACCTCTCATCCAAGAAGCTTGTTCACTTCTAAAACCAAATTGTGGAGAGTCACTGGTATTTAAACCCTAGTTCAGGTTGTCCCTTAAGAGCATCACTGACCCACTAGTAACCATGTGTCTCATTACATTAGCTGTATTTTTCTATTTTCTGTGAATTTTTAACTTGATACTGGTACTTAAATAACAGTGTTTATCAGCAATACAATACAAATAGATAAATACTCAATTGATAAATTATTAAACTGCTGATAACTCCACTAGGTTTACATGAAACCACCAATAGATCACATGCCACACAGTTATACCACCACAGGCAAAAGCATAACTTTTAATAGACTAGAGGTTTGCTTGACAAGAATTTGGAGCAAATTAGTGCAGTGTTTATTGGCAGTTTGATCAATTGGACTGGGACCTTGCCTTGCCACAGATTCAAACTGCAGAACCACTGAAGGGGTTTAGCTAGCTGGGCTGCACAGTCCTTCTTGTATCTTGGACACACAGCACCTGGTCTTTGGATGCATTCTTATAAGTTCTGCCCTCATCTTATGAGCTGAAGAGGATGGGACAGATGGCCGGGTGTGGTGGCCATTGCAGTTTCAGGTGTGAAAGACTGTTGCATGCAGGAGATGGCAGATTAGACACTAAAGAGGTCAAGAGACTGTTGGTTACAGGAATCAATAACACTGGAACAGCAGCTGAAGTGACAGAATGAAGGACAGGTGTGAAAGCGGGGCAGTTGCTTTATAATACACCTGGGCCTGGTCTGCTCAGGTGTGCTGCATCTGAAATTGGGTCAGCTCCACCTACCGGTACTAAACAAGTGAAAGAGAGACAGGCAACACGAAAACAAGGCCAGCCCACTGTCATCCCACCCACAGAACGGGGTTCTTACCCTGAGCCAAAGCGAAGTTAATGTAGTCCATGTTCACCTGGGTCTCAGGGTTGACATTTATGTTTTTTTCCTGTGGCTCCAGCAGTCTGTGCACTTAAAACAGTCCCTGAGAGACTCGCTGGTCTCAGGAGACCATTTCCTGAATGAGCGGGTGATAACAGGCAACCTCATTAGACAGGGTTTATATGTGGGCTGGAAAAAAATCAGACTGTGATCTGATCTGCCAAGTGGTGGTAAAGCAGAGGAAACAGTAAGCATCCTTCACATTAGCATAAAAAAATCTAATGCCTTATTTTTTCTTGTGACATACTGTGCAAATACAGTCAATGGCAGATGAAAGTGGCGTTATGGTGGTCTGGAGTCTTGCAACGGTTTCACTTCACATTCAATTACATCATGTCCTGCTACTTTCTGCCTGTGGTGAAATGTAAACAACAATTTCGACAGTGTGTGACAATTCATTCTGTAAAATATAAGCATAAGACTGCCAACAGTTCAATATCCTAACAGCAGATCGCACCCTTCACTGTAACATCTGTGGGGTGACACCATCTATTGTTCACAAGCAGAATCAGACCTTCACCTTTGCTCTTAAGGCTCATCATCTTACCTCTGTCAGTTCATGCAAAATTAAGCCAGGTAAGTCCACACAGTAACCGGGTATGTTGTCGTTTAACCATGTTTCCATGAAACACAATTTCTCACAAGTGCCTCCAACCCATCGAACCTCTTGTTGACTAGCAAGTTGACATTTCCCATCAGAACTAATGGTAGAAACAGCTTGTACTTCTACCTACTAGCATTTAGTTTAGCCTATCCCTTATCTCTTCGGAACAGCCTGGGAACAGCTTCCTAAACTCCGACAGGATCACATATCCAACCACATATCTGGTCCTTTGCAGAGACAGAAGATCATCCCATTTGCATACTAAGCTTTGCACATCACAATACTTAAAAAATGCACTCCAAAGCTGCACACTGTCTCAGGAGCTATTTGGACCTCTCAATACGGCACACAATCCAATTCACACAGCTGGGATTCTGAGCCTGCATTGTTAGTCAGTTTTTCCTGTCCTGTGTGACAAATCTTACACATTTCTCTTTTGGTCTTCTCTTTTGGTATTCTCCAGATTAATAAACATTAATATTGTTTAATAATGTTTCTAATATTAAACAGAAGAAGTCACTTAAATTTTTATTATCCCATGTTATGGCCTTTGCAGTAAACCTCTGTGGAAGTACCTCCGTTTGGGTTTTTTTATTTCATTCATATATTTTCTTTTTTTTCCTGTTAATTTGGATAAATACTGTATATAGTGGGAATATGTCACATCTACATCAAAGAGGAAATACAAGCAATCTGTGTGATGCTGACAGGGAAATGTGAATGGGAGCTCTCATGATGAGTGAGAGATTGCGTCCTGATCTTTGTTGAGGTCTTTCCAAAGGCTGTCACTTCATAAAGTGAAACAAGCTATTTAATCACCACTCTCCCACACACATTTAAAAAAAGAGGTGACGTTACTGGGAAAGACATCATAGAAAACAAAAATGTTATTGACTACTTCTATAAAGCACAATGAGGTGAAAAAAAACAATCTTGTATTTGACCTCTGAACATCATTTGTCGTTAACAGAGAAGATTGCACACTTTATGCATTTACAATTTAAATCTGACTAGGCAAAGTAAATCTCATCCAGAATGTCTGGACTACTGAGGATTTTCCATTTGCTTTTTGCAGTACTCACATTTTCCAGCCAGTGATGAGCACAGCACTACACACTTCACATAACAATTCACCACACCATACCAACAAAACTTTATGAGTGTACAACTACTGTCTCAGATTTCTAATTATAGACTCTGCTTTTGATTAACACCAACTCTTTAAATAGGTTTTGCCCTACTTTCTCGACATATAACTGTGTTGCTTACATATATATGCAAGAACAAACTGATCCTAACAAAACAGCATCCCCACTAACAAGGGATAAAGATATTCTGTGCTACTGCAGGTAATGTTTATATTCAATAATATAATACAATAAAATATATTACACACAATCGTTGTTGAGAAGCTGTATGACTTTGTTAAGATAAAACTAATAAAAGTTGTATTTCTTTGATACTCCGAAAAAACAGAAGAAAGACAATATGGCAAAAAAGTTTAAGTCACATCATCACAAAATGCCTTTTTACAAATTATTTGGGCTTTACTTTTCATATTTTTGTGTGGTATTGAATGCATTAAAGTGAATGAAAATAATGGAGAAATTTAAAATAAGGCGCTCTACACCAGTCAGGACAAGCTACACCCAATCTTACATTTTCCACAAACCCTGCTCATACATTGAGATAACAAAAAAAAAAAAAAGATATAAAAAGGTATACTATATCTGAAAATGTAAAATAAGAACTACAAAGAATATTCTTGGCAATAAAGCAGAACAAAGACCACTTACCCAGCTTTCAGGGCATATTGTTAAAAGTTGAACTAGACATCTATATCTATAATTGGGCTCTAGATCCCTTTTTGTTCTAAAGTACTGTACTGCCAGACTCTCACTGAGTCAATTTGTGTTGGTATCAGCTGTGTTGTCAACAGGGAATAAAATGATAATGAAGCAAAAATACACCTGAATGTTCAAACAAGAACCTCCAGGCAGCTAATATGGATATGTGATGTTAAGCTTCCATTTTATCTCGTCTTAGTTTTTATAATGCCTGCTTCAACAGTGTCTACAAGATAATTTGGCAGACAAATATTGTTTGCCGTCATTCCACGGAGGCTCATTTAAATTTCAATTTGGTGGCAACAGGAAGGAGGGAGAGAAGGATGAATGTAAGGTAGCGAGGGGCGAGCTAGCAAACAGTCCAATCACTCATAGATTAGAGTCATTTGTCTCAGTCGGAGGGGCATCGGTTCAATTGTTCTTTAACTGTTTGCTTTGACGCAGAGCAAGTATCGATTTATTTCTGTTTATACAATAAAAAATTTTTTTCCCACAAATGAACTCTATCTATACATATATGTTCAGAATCTGTCAGAACTGATAAATGTGATGAACTGATAAATGTGACTCTTGAGGAGTTACAAAAACCGGCAAGCAGAACGACACAGATCTGTGATTTTAACAAAGCCTCAAATAGTTCAAGATTGCAACGCTCACCCTGTCACACTGAAATGACAGCATTTGACAAGTGGTCATGTCAAAAATGCACCGACCTCTTGGGTTTTACAAAAGCTGTCAAAGTCATTCCAGAAACCAGAGGGAAAAAAACACAGCTTTCCCCATTTCAGTAGGTATTGTGGGAACAAATAACAGGTAAACAAAGGATGAAAAAGCAACAAAAAGGATTTGGGCTCCCTGGAGCTGGCTAAGCTCTGCTGCTACAAGGATTGTCGTAGAGTATGTGGCAAAAAGGGACGCTGTTTTTTTTTTTTTATTATGGATGCTAACAAAAGAAAGAACAAGGAAAGGAGAGTTTATAAAAGAGTTTTGTAACTGCGTACTGCGATTGTGCACAAAGTTTGTATTTGTTTGCGTGACACATTATGTGTACATGGGAGTATGCATTAGCATGAGGTGTGCATATATGCACCTAAATGGGTAGGGCAATGAATGAATGAACAATCAGAGGAGAGGAAGAAAGCCGGGAGAAAAGAATTGCTGTAAATTAACTGTGAGAGCCAGCTAAATTGCTGACTCATATGGTGCCCAATTACACTGCAGGAAGGCTTGGTAACTGCCTTGGTCTGGGCTGCTGGTTAGACTTTCCACAGAAATTTGTTATTTTAAGGATATTTGATGTCCTCTTCCCTAAAACAGCTACTGCAAATACAGAGAATGTCCATTATTATAGAAAAAGAGGGGGAAAAACTCTAAAACTAATAACGGAAGTACAAAAAAATAATGGACTTAATTAAAACATAATTACTACATAGTTTTATTGTATATTAATATATGCTAGTTCTATTGTTTGTTTAACACAAGCACAAGGAGGTGTTTGTGCACATATTTTGAGATTGGCAAGACTGATAGAAAACAGCCAACTCTTTAAAAACTAAATGAAAATGAAATGAATTAAAAAACAAAAAGAAAAGTTAAAAAAAATCATTCACTTCTGAGTAATTTCAAGAATTTTGCTCATGCTTGCCTGTCATGTTTGTCTACGATACTGTTTTTGTATCTGGACTTGTTATATAAACAGTATGAAAGAAAACAAAAACAAAAACAAAAGCAAAGCTATTAATGCAGCAATCAGTGCGGAAATGTTAAAGAATCCTTTTTTCATAGTAAAGGTCTGGCATTCTCTCCAGAGACTGTACAGCTGAACAAATAGGTACTCACACCTTTAGGGCAATGCAAGCATTTCTGGTTTTCTACTATAATGGTACTATAACTCCAGGGGAATCATGACGGTGCATTCATGTATATAAATATATAAATCACTGTTATGTTTGAAATTGTAAATAGCACTTCAAAATTCTCAATTAGCACCTGCTCCAAGCAACAAATAACTGGGTTTTCGAAGAGAACATAAAATACAAATATGGGGATTAGGTGTTATCAAAATAATAGATTGTACTGAAGCACAAAAATTCTATTTCAAGGTTTGGAGTTGACTGGATAAAAATATGGATATTATATGAATACACTATGGTCCAGGCAACAAAATAACCCCAAGCGCAAAAGCTGAGTTGGAGTAAATTGCCATGGTAATAATGCTGCATTATAAGTCAAGCTGTAAAATTGGGAAACAGTCTCCACATATTGTCAGTGCAGTCAGATAACCGGGCTGTGTGCAGCCACCTAAGATGGAGACGGGTGTAATCTGTTGAATGAAACAAAGCTTTAAAATAAAACTCATTTCTTTCCTCTTGGCATTCTGCTTTGTCTGCAAAAATGAGGATTTGCAGTGACTTCTCCGACAGTCAGGGCCACTGGTGAATGAAAAGAGTTATTATTCACATCAGAGTATAGTCCACACACACACACACGCACACACACACACACACACACACACTCACACACAATGTAGAAGGGTCCTTTTGCTGTTCTTGCTCATCCCTTTCTATTCTCCTTATTGGTCCTTTATGACTCCCTGGG
>VUQR01004803.1:72155-89018 GCA_015108515.1 Hemichromis elongatus
CTCACACACACTCTTCACGCTGCTGCCTTCTGGAAAGAGGTACTGGAGCATTTGTGCCCTCACTGCCAGACTCCCGAACACTCAGTGACTGGACTGACACACACACACACACACACACACACACACACACACACACACACACACACACGCACACACACACACACACACACACACTCACACACAATGTAGAAGGGTCCTTTTGCTGTTCTTGCTCATCCCTTTCTATTCTCCTTATTGGTCCTTTATGACTCCCTGGGCTGTGTGCTTACAAGGGGTGCAGCTCCACTTAACAACCCTGGTGTTTTCAGAAGACCCATAAAGACAATTATAAAAACCAAAAAAGAAAAAAAAGCAATAGCAGTAAGACAGTCCTGAACTCCAGACATGACGGAAGCAGGAATGAAACGAACACAATAAATTACAAAATGAGGTCACAGTAATTTGAATTTAGAATAAGGGTGCTCAGTAAGGTCATAAAAATATTAACAAAGTGTAAAGACCAAGTGTTTTCAAGTAATTATGTCTAAAATTACTTCAGCATGTTCATTATTATACTCAGATTTATCAGGACAAGATGATTTCAGGACACTTTTATATAAGTCTTTTATATAATGCACTGTGAACTTTTAAGTTACTTTTATTATAAAATTTCACTCAGTTAAGATGAGAAATATAGTCAAAAGCTATTCGGTGCTTTCTTTTGAAATTCAAAAGCCAAAGAGATTTACCAGAGCAATCCAATATATTTTCAAAAATAACAAGTGCACTTCATTTGTGCAGCGTAATTACAGATCATAGAATCCATTAATATTCTATACAGATTATTCACTAATCACCAGTCACCAGTTACCTAAATCATCTAAAGCTATGTGGGATTTAAACTAAATTAGAGAATGCCAATTACAAGTAATTAACTTGAAATATACTCAGTTATTTCTAGACATTACCACATATTTTCTAACTCTGAAAACAATTGTAATAACCTCTATACGTTATTTTGTATTTAAGCTGTGAAATTATGCTTTTCACAGACATTTTCTAATTTTCTAATTTCTAACTCTGCCAGTACACGTCGTCTTCAACTGAAAGGGATAAAAAGAAAATGCTTGTAACCTCAAAAAATGAAAAGAATGAAAACATGCTCTGTACTTCAAGGAAAAAGCAGCTCCCGTGCATGTGTGGGTGCATGTGTGTGCACGCACATGTGTGTATCTGGGAATATGTGTGTGTATGAGAATAATAGAAGAAAATGTGGACTTTGAAGGAAGAGAGCATGAAAAAGAGGGAATTTTGATCACCAACTGATATGATCTAGCTTATGCATTATGAATGATGCAGAGGAGGGTGACTGGCTCTCTAAACCAGCTGCAAAAGTAGCAACAGTTAAGAAACTGAGGGGATGAAGAGATGAATTTGCATATGGGTTTATGGATTAATTCAAGGGATAGGCAGCAGTTACTGTCAGTAGAGGGTTGTTTAATTAATGTCAAGAGGTTTTTCAGATGTGCTACAATGATTCACATAATTTCAGTTGGACCATTAAGACAGCAGTCCAAACTCTCTGGGGAGTCAGACCACCCCCTACCCCAAATCATGGATATTTCTGAGTGAGTACAGGGAAAGGCAGCATCACCACGGAAACCACAGATAGCACAGATGAAACATATTACCATGGGAACTGCAAACTATGTAATTATGCAAAATATAGCCGATTAAACATATGATCAATTTCAGAAAGTAAAGTTTTAGTACGGTGCAATTTCTAGACACGTCTTTTGCCCTCTTTGCATTACTATTGTTATTACAATGCATCCTGTTTGACATCCATAATGTGCAAATATGGGAAATAAAATGATGTATGCGGTATGGAACGCCAAGCAACTGCAGCGAAGCAGAAACTAAAATGTGTGCGCGTGTGTGTGTTTGTGTGTCTGCAATAAAAGAGAGAGACAGGAAAAGTATGGGAGAGAAAAATACTGCACCCTCTTTGTCATTACATGATGGAACTTGCTGGAAACACAAACTGACAGCAGTGTTTAATTTCCTTGCAATATCGGAAAATTGAAGGGAGTAGATAAACACTGACACGGCTTTACATCGACACTAAATGCTTATGATTAACCATCAGATACTGCAAAAAGATTCAATTATAATGCAAGCAAAACCTTCTAAAAAGAATATATATCAAAGTATATTTGAATGAATAGGAATATAAAATGAATAAAATGAATAATTATCTATTAAAAAAATATGGTCTGCTAATGCTTGTTTTATTTCTTTATTGCCATCCACACGGCAATAAAGAAATGACAACAATTAATAGATAATTAATAATCATACTTTGATAGATTGTTCAATTAGTTGCCACTGAACATTACATTTTAACATGAAGAGTGTTAATCCTCCATGACTCCCTGGATGGAGACATTCAAGCATTGGTCCACCATCAACACCAATCTCATTACACCAATTTCAAACCTTAAGGCAGACAGATTTTGTTGCATTAATCTTCTGCACAATTTATGCCTGTAAATAAAAAAATAAAATCAACCAGCCAAAATGCAGTCACAAGCTAGTGTACTCTTGATACCATTTCCAAGCTAATGGAGAGGGATGTGTGAGGAAGAGTATCCAGCGTAAAATTATTGCCAAATAAAATATTTAGCTAATGAAGAATGTGATTCAGGACCTTGATTAACAGCGATCCCCTATGCAGAAGATGAACATCATGTTGGGTGGAAACTATGCCAATTTTGACTGAAGACAAAGAAGAAAAAAGGGTGTTTGTCTCAGGTCAGGAGTGGGACAAAAAAAAATCTACCCTGGCACTTTTGGTCCTGATGGCCCACGTGAAAAAAAAATAATGAGATGGTTCAGTCGTATAGGTGCAGATATTTGTTTAATTCCTCAAAGCAAGGGTAAAGTTAAATAAAAAATGAATTACAAATTATATATGTGCATACACACTTCTAGTCAAAGGTTTGGACACACCTTCTTATTTACAAGAGGGAGAGACAGAGGAAAGAGAAGAGGAAGAATTTAGCAACAAAAAAGTATGATAGTCAGGGAGATGGAAAAAAAGACAGAAGGCTAGAAAAACAGCAAAGAGAGAGGTGCCCAAGGAAAAGGCTTATAGTAAGTTGTATGTGAAGCTGGACACCAAGGGATAAAGGATGGACTATCAACTGGCTAGGCAGAGAGATCGAGCTAGGAAGGATATTCAAGAGTTCATGATGGTTAAGGATAAGCATGTAAGTACACTTCCATGGAGATGGAAGATATACTCTTGCACCCAGTCTCACAATTTTACCTAAGGAATCAAGGAGCTGTAAAGGTACCAATTGTTAAGAACCAGCCTGAAATGCAGAGCTGTAGTAGCTACAGACAAAGTTGATGGGCCATATCATCTGATGTGGGAAAAATTATTGAAACTATTTTAAGAACAGAGAGGACAGCATTTTCAGCTTTTATATGATATGGTGTATAGTACTAAATTGTGACTACTGCTGCTAATGTTACTGCAACTAATGTCATAAAGAAAAGAAATATCTGAAATAAAAAGACTGTCATCATGTTACATTAATCAGCTGCCATCTGTTAAGCTGCTATAAATATTAAAATATATAAATAATCTCTTCAGAGTTGACTTTACTGTTAATGCTACGCTTTGTCACAACAGTGATCTACTTTCTGAAACTGCAAATGTAGGGAATTGTTCCAGCTGTTCATCCAAAATACTGAGGAAAATTGGTGTTTATACAGAGGTGCACATGGAAACACTTCAGTGATGCAGCTGAATGCCAAAATTTGTAACCGAGTCATTCTCAGCCCAAACAGCCTTTCAGTCAGCTCTCTGCTAAAAACCCAAACACACCCGTTTCTTCTTTTACTGTGTGGACATTGTGAGTCCTACTCACACATCAGAAGTAAAGAATCCACTCATATTCACTATCCCTTGAAAACACTCAAAAGCCCAACCCTTCCATGACTGTGTGTGAGTAACAGAGAGCCCATGTGATGAGAGGAAATTCACAGCTTGCCATTTATCCTCAGACAAAAGCGCTGGGAAGAATAAAAGCAAAATTGGAGTGCCTACTGAAGCTGTTGAGAGGGCCCCTAGCCGAGACACAAATTGCTTTCCTCCTTTGCTCTACACAGCCCTAACATGGTTGAAGCCTCGTACATCAATTACCAGCCACCTCAATGGAACATCTCTGCCACTGCAGTACCTTTCCTGGTTTAATGCCAAATGAGTGCTGCGCCTGCTGCACATCACAGAAGTCAAGCAGCCAATACGGAAAAGGCTGGTGCATTATAAATCAGCTGCCCATCCAGAGGAACTAAGTAGCTGTTGACAGGTGCCGGTAGTAGTAACAGAGAAAGCTGACAACGGTTTGCGAACTGGAGTGTGGTGCAGCTTGCCGATTTTACATAATGCCTTCTAGCACTAATGATTACTTTTTGAAGGATTTTCAGCACCCAGCTTGCCAAGCAGTTTATGTTTTATGATTGCTCTCTGTGTTCATTAGAATGTGAAAATAGCCTCACCACCCCCCTGCTTTGAACAAGCATTGTGGTCTTACACCAAATCCCCCATTCCCAGAGACATCTTTGTCCTGGCCAGTAGTCGATCAGAGTCCAACACAAGTGAGAAGGAGCGATGAAGAGAGAGACTAAACTGAGACGAGGGAGCACAGCCATTTTGCCCAGCTTGCTACATCTCAAGCTTTCATCTCTTGCCTGGTTGCCTGCCAGACAAACCAGCAATCCCCAGACACAAGCTGGTCTGTCCTCAGTAGCTATTAAAATAAAAAAAAATAAAAACCCTTAAATGTGCTATCTGCACTGGCATTTTTTCCTACAACCATTTACTGAGTCCAGGTTGGCCAAAAAAAAAAAGAGAGGTTAAAGATATTAAAAATGTCTAATGTATGAGGCAGTTCGAACTGTGTTGGGAAATAATGATTGATGCCTCAGTGCTCAAACATTTATGCTAAGTCGGTTTCTATGTTTTTTGAAGAAAGCAGTAATGGTTCTTTGGGCCTCTGGGCAGCTACATCTCATGCCTGTATGTATCATACATCCCTGCATGCCCATGTAAGAGCAAGATAATGGAAGGCCAGCCAGTCTGGCGGGATGACCAGAGGTGGGAGAACATACTGTAGCATAGACAGAGAAGCCAATTAGTAATTTCAGCATTTGCTTGTTTAACAAGCATGGTGCAGGGGTCTCTGTTAAATTAATACACAAATCTGAACTTGCCAAAAGAAGGTCAGGGTTCTTATGAATCACATCACAGCCACTTTAAACATTCAGCCAGAAGACAAGGCACAAGGAAACATTTCAAAAGCTTAAAGGGAAAGGAAGATTGAGGACTTCCTCAAGAGACACCTACATAGCAAGCTTTAAAAAAAACAGAAAAAACAGCACAGTTTAGGGATTTACGTTGTGGGATTTGATTTTATTCCTACACTAGAGACTTTTGTTTAATTGCTGTTCACATAGGAAATCACTCAGCCGCTGGGCAAATCAACAGTGCTCTCAAAATTCTGCAGACACACATACAAGCACACACAAATTCAGACTGTTACTCTCACACTATTGAGCTATACAGCACTCATTCAGCTTTCTGATTTGGTTGAAACATAGCCCAAGGGGAAATGAATTTCTAAAATCCAAACAGTGTTCAATCTAATTGCCCTTTATTTTCTGAAAGCCACTACTGCACTGTTGTTCCTGCTAGTGTAGGGACATGATGGAGATATAATGAGACTGGAGAAAGATTACTATGCTGGACGTGTCGCAAGAAAGACATTTAGCTAAAGGCAACGATGTAGGCCAAGACCGGGCCTAGCAGGAGGGAAAACATGCTGCTGACGGTAGTGGTCTAAACTGTTATTCCCACACTAAATGCTAAATGTCACGGATGTTATTACACTCTCTGGAGCAGCATATCTCTTTGTGCTGATATAGGCAAATTCTCAAGTGGGACTGTGTTTGTAAAATGCATGTTTAGTACCATTTTAAAGACAGTGTGGCATCTATTTATGGGCTCTATCAATCAGTCTTAATTCCCTCGAGCTGGTCGGATAGAGCCAGTACCTTTATGTATGTACCTTCATATCTGACTTGTGCTTCTGTCAATCTCTCTTCCTCTCTTCCCATTCAAAAATATTGTGTTTTGCTGATAATAGTGCCTGCACTCATTTGTCTGACCTGTTGTCATAAATTGTAAACTCTGATTAGTTAATCTTACTAAGACTTAAGCACTCAAATTGATTTCCTTGAAAAAGGGGTGTATGTGTTACATCTACTGGTGTGACTTGCGTGACTAAATTGCAGATTATTCTCTTTAATATATATATATATATACACACACACACATATATTTATATATATACATATATATACACAAATATACATGTATATAAAGTTACATACAGTATAATAAATCAAGATAAACACACAGTTCAACATCAGTATATGTCAAGATGCACATTTTGTTTTTCCCCCTTTCTAAAATAAGTAACACTGCTCATCTGAATCTATAATTGAGCACAGAAGAGGTATCACTAAAAGGACAGTATGTCAGTTCAGTGTGACATTTTTTGGTACCAGTTATTACAGATGTGATTCAAATGACTGAAAAATGAATTTTTCTGCCAAGTTGGCATTGCTTCCATTTAAAAAGTGACAAAGCATCATGGTATCATAGTTTTACATGTGATTATTGAAAACAATACATGCAGACATTTATTTACCTCAAATGGTGAATTTTTGTCATTTTAAAAGCTTGCAGATTTGATGGAGCGTTCTTCTTTTCTGTCCCAAGCCAAGCATCATTCTATGAATAAGAAAGTGTTTTTTGTGCTTTAAGGTAGTCCAAGCGTAAAGCATCGGCACCAAAGTACTTCATGTGGGTTCTTGAGAATACCTATTAAAATATCTCTCTTAGAAACAAACATCATTAGACTCTGGATAAAAGTAGATAGGATTTGGACAGATGAGTACAGCTTTATTGGGGACAGTCAGCATAGCAGACCCAAAGCATTATCAGTGTCACAAGCTGGTTCAAAGACAAAATAAAAAGCAAGAGATAATCAATTTTTAACTGACTGTTTTAAAAAAAATCAAATATATGACTACAACCTCTATTTTACAAAAATAGAGATATTGTTCATGTTTGCAGAACGCGTGTGGTATGATATCTCTATATAGGTTGCTGATTAGTTGACTAATAGTTGACTTTATGTGGGTGAGTTTAACAGTTTTTGGTAATCTTATTTTGAAAAGCCTTTAGTCTCCAGAAGCATCCGTCTTCAGAGTAGGCTGTAGGGGGAGCACTGGTTCAATCCCTTTCATTAAATATACTGGAACAGCAGAACAGTGGCTGTGTTTTTCCTAAATTAGTTTATACCCTGTCTAATTAAGGGGTTCAACAGTTCTGGAGGCATCACTGGGATGTATGCAACATGTATGCTAAGAGCTAACCAAGTTAACACTCATCCCCCAAAGTTATCCCAAGTGTGGAGGAAGGAGCATGGCATATCTTGGGGAGGAACTGGAGCATGGCCTGCCTGCAACCTGAGGTGAAGCTAACTTTCCACTAGAGCAACAGCTAACACTCAGAGCTACCAGCACAGCTGCTGTGACCTACATTTATTTCTCTGGTGCCAAAACAGGAAAATTGAGTCATTTGAACAAGAGAAATTGCATTTGGAGGTGATAGAGGCATTATGCATGTTGTCCAGGGAGTGCCTTGTGGATTTGTGTGACTTTAACCATAGCCGGTCCAGAGCTTGAGCTGGTGGTTGAGAAAAATAGGACAGCACTCGGCCACCTTGAGCGGGTGGATTTAAGGAATTGGAGGATAAAGGTACATCTGAACTTCTTTGTCTTCAGGATAAGATTAATGAGTACAGCAAAATGCCAGAACCACTGGCTGCTGAGAGTGTGCTCCAAACTACTGACCAAGCTAAAGAATTACAAAATAAACCGGAGCAGCATGTGTTTCAATAGAGAAGTGAAGAACAGGCCGAATTGTAAAAGGACACTGCAGGTTTGCAGTTAAAACTAGCAATCGTGCAGACACAAAGCCAATGTGATGGTTAGGAAAGCAGAGCTTAGATAAACAGTGCTGAAAGAAGGCCGGCAGCCACTTAAAGCCCTTGTTTATGGCATAAAGAATAAAATATCTGGCCAAATAGGGACGCCAGGGCAAAAGAATCGCCTTACATTCTCCAGTTTGGCACACCAATTTGAAAATGGCTTTGGCAAAGGCTTTCCAGAAGTGGAAATTGTAGATGTTGTGATAAGAGCCATTGCCTCTGTCATGCAGCTGTGTAGCTATCTGGAAGCAAAAATCAACTTGAGACTTCCCATATTAAGAAGGAGTTGATGTCACTATCAGGAGAAGAGTGCTACAAATCTGTACAAACAGCTGAGCTCTGAGGTCCAAGGTGCAAAAAAGACATCTCAAAATATTTATCCAAGCCCTGAACTTGAGGCAAAAGAGCTTATTTACTTCACAGGACTTAAGTACAATCCTGAGCTGGTCCAAAACATCTTTTTTTCACGCTTTGTTGACAGACTTGCAAAATGACAGTATAAAGCGTGATCTATGGCTATATCTTGAACCGACCAATGTCTCAGGTGAACTGTCACTGGAGAAACTTTATATTGCCTGTGCATGCAAGTGTGAGAAGCAGGACAAAAAGAAGATAGTAATGCAGTCTTCCCTTCTGCACAGACCGACAACACCCCATCAAAGAATGAAAAATCCATCCATCCAAATAAGTACTGTGTGTATAGGTAAGTATGTGTGGTAGCATTGAACACTACTTGGCAGGCTGGCGTATGAGGGGAGGAAGACAAATGAGGCATAACCCTTTAAATAACCAGGAGTCATTCCAGCAGGACAGTTAGTCCAAACGTAGCTCATACTTAAGTAAAACTCAGACAATGTGCACTGTGCAAAAGTATGCTTTACTGCTCCAAATCATGTCAGACAGAACACACACATCAAAAAAGATTATTGTGCACAGATGAAAGAAAACTCCAAACATGCCACCAAAACAAAAGAACTGTAAAGGCAAAGTAGCCCCACTGATTTGAAAGAAATATTTAATTGACTGTTCCATCCAAAACAAAATGACAAGGGCTTTACGCAACTCTGGGTGTCAGGTACATATGATAGGTGACAAAGAGTGGAATGAAAAACTACCAAATGTGAGACTCAAGAATATTAGTGAGATCCTGGAAACGGACAACACCATTGAAATCACAGCAGCTAATAGTGAAAGCACGCCATATTTTGGGTGGGTCAAAGTTACATTCAGATTGGTATCAGAAGGGCCTCGTGCAACAGAGGTTGTGGTTCCCACATTAGTCATGAGAGGTGCAAGCCTAAACAGACCAATTATTGTCTCAAATGTTGAAACAGAGCTCTTGTTCTGCAAGTTAGAAAATGACATTGAATGCATAGAAGAGCTGCAACTCTCCATTTCATTAAAGGACACTAAACCTGTTGCAAAAACTCACCTGCCTTCATTCATTTGTACAGGGAAATGAATGAATGAGTGAAGACCTACCCCTGACCACCAACTCATCCACAAGGTGCAAGAGATCACGGATGGTTTCGGACAGCGGTCCCCAACCTTTTTTGCGCCACAGATCAGTTTATGTCTGACAATATTTTCACGGATCTTTAAGGTGTTGCGGATAAAGACAACCAAATAAAACCAGTACCAGAACCAAAAAAAGGAGATTTATTCTAGTGCTGTCAGCGTTATTTGCCTTAATATGGCGTTAACGCAGCTAAACGCAGCTAAACGCATTAATGCAGTCATCATGATTAATACGATTATATTTTTTAATTTGCGCAGAATAAGCAAACTTCAGACAAACTGCCCGAAATGCGTTAACAGTAACATTCCAAGCATTTTGAGTCAGTCTACGCTCCAGATGAGTTAACTGTTAATCACGTTAGTAGCCATAACGGCGTTAATGCAGATTAAGAGCATTAACGCGAGTAACTGCTCACACTGACTAATCTGTGTTAACTCAATAATGGCAATTTGGCAAATTTGATGTGTTAACGCGGGTCATTTTGCGTTAAATTATTAATGCTGACAGCACTAATTTATTTACAACACACGGAAAAAGACCCAGGGAAACAGAGTTAACGATAAAGACAAAAAAAATTACAATAAAAACTGATAAAAAACCCTGAAAACCATAAATTTCACACCCAAGCCTCAACTCTCGCCGCCCAGTACGGACCGGGATTGGGGACTGCTGGTTTAGGAGAAAATGCCTGGGTCTCTCTTCTTGAACAAGGGAAGGGCTTTCATCAAGGGTTTCGTGCTGCAGAGAGTAGACACATGACTGGATTTGAGACC
Organism: Hemichromis elongatus; assembly: GCA_015108515.1. Classification (NCBI taxonomy): domain Eukaryota; kingdom Metazoa; phylum Chordata; class Actinopteri; order Cichliformes; family Cichlidae; genus Hemichromis; species Hemichromis elongatus. Next base: position 82,556 of record VUQR01004803.1, read on the forward strand.
TCATGGGGCCTATATGACTAGATTAGGATCCCATCGGCCTGGTGAACGCCCAAGCAGCCTTTCAGCGGTGTTTGGAAAACTGCGTGGAAGGTTTAAGAGACAACATCTGTGTTCAGTAAGTCAGTTTCAGAGGACGTAAGGACAGTGCTCAGGCAATTCCAAGACTCAATGTGAATTGTTTAAGCAAGAAGTAGATTACTTTGTTTCCATTGTTTTGCTGGGGGGAGTAAGACAGATGCCGCAGACACTATTTCAGTGAGACTTTTAAAAAAGAAAAAAATATCAAAGACTGTTGGAGAACCAAGAGCTAACAGACCTTCTGAGCTAATGCAGGCAATACATCAGAGATTTCTCTGGTATCGCTGGACTTCTGTAGTACCTCATGAAAGCCCCCTCAGATGCTTGTGGATCTGATGGTCACATATGAAGTGAAAATAGTCGCAAAAGATTTGTGTGTGTGTAAACCACATTTCGTCCGTAACTTCAAATAGCTGTGCGTAAAACATGATTTGTAAATGTACAACAGCTTATAACTAAGTACAAATTCTCATGAAGACAAATAGTTAAACACGGGTGGACCAATCACCTGATACACACAGACAAAATCACGTTTACGCACAGATCACAGTTACAATTGGACAAGGAGTTTTGAGACTCATTTCACGTCTTAAGAGTCGTGCGTGCATGAGGCGTTTAAAAGCTAGTAGAATGCTGGGTCATCAGAGTGTTCTAATCACTATTCAATCTCAATTAGAAATGACCACTAGGTGGCGCACAGGTTGTTTTGCTGGAAAAAGACGGACAGGAGACAAGGCTAGCAGAGAGGAAAGAAGACAGATGGTGGCGCACCTCGGTGGTCAACCTTCAGAGGTAATTATACATTAAATACAAATGGTTTACTACTTTAGAATGACTCATTTTATGGATCATTTTAGATTATGTTTTGTGTGTCTGCTTGTTGGATACATAGGTTTTCATTTAGCAGAAGCTTTATCTGTTAGTTAATAATAAAGCTAATGTCGAAGAACACTCTGATGACCCAGCAGTCTACCAGCCTTTAAATGTTTAACTATTTGTCCACATGAGAATTTGTACTTAGTTGTAAGCTACATTTACAAATCATGTTTTACGCACACACAAATTTGAAGTTACGGACGAAATGTAGTTTACACACACACAAATCTTTTGAGACTATTTTCACTCCATAATCACAGAACCAAGATAAGACACTTGTAGGGAAAATCAAGGTTTGTGCTTTCTCATCAGCATCAGATACGTGAGAAGTGAATTGATTGTTTGACTGGGTCACCTATACTTGCTTTCACAATCCACACCGATGCGCCTAATCCAGGCCTTGGTGCAGCACTATATCAAGAACAAGAAGGAAAATGCGTGTCATACTGTACGCTTCCCGCAAGCTTACAGAGTTTGATGAGAACTACCACCTACACTCTGGAAAACTAGAATTTCTGGGTCTGAAATGGGTGGTGACAGAGAGATTCAGGGATTATCTAATTGACTTATCTTGGCCTGTGTACACCAGTGGTGTCAAACTCAATGGCACAGGGGGCCAAAACTTTAGGTCGCAGGCCAAATAAGATAAGCATTTATTGAAAACACTAAAACAATGTTTTTAAACATAAATATGAATAAAAACAGACAGGAATATTATTTCAGAATAAATAATTTTTAAAAAATAAACTTTAAATATTTTGCTCTTCATAAAAATATATCCTGTTAAAATTATGCAAGTTAGAAATATGAACATGCTGCCAAAAGCCCAGAAAAAATAAATGAAAACATGTGGTTCGAGCCGCATGTAGACGGAGCTGGGTCATTGCTTCAGGAATGGAACTGGAATTGTGCGGGCCATTTAGTGGCATACTTTGCCTTCAGTGTCCCATTACACTGCAGCTCCATCTGAATCTGCACAGGTGCAGTTTCCACGTCAACTGTAAATGGGTTGTGAAGCAGCTCAAAATTCTCTTTTTGTGCTCCCAAGTCACCAAAGCACCGTGAGGACTCAGTGCGCAGTGTGCTCAGTTTATCAGCCAAGTGCGCCGACTTGGTTCAACATTGGCAACAGGAAAAGTGAGGCAAGTTTCACTGGTGCATTTGTGACAGCTTCACCTGAAATGCCTTCCCCACACTATACATGCCATGTCCATGACCTGACAGATTTCCTTGCTGAGCACAAAAACTCTATTGAGAACTTTTGCCCAACTCAGTCAAAGGACCCCTGTATGATAAGAACTGTCTGCAAACTCTGAATCTATTTCCCGCATTAAAGACTGAAATTAAAGGTGATTTAAACCTTTAGCTCGGATAAAATTCACGGTTTGCGTTAAGGTGCTCATTACATGCTCCATTTTTAGGATGTTATCACACAGCGTTTTGTTGGTGTATGATGCAGTATGCTGTTAACTCACCGGTACAGTTCTCCTCCTGGATCTTTACTGGCATCCTGCCGATTGGTCCACTTTTTTCACCGCACAACACCTGCGCTCCATCTGTTGTAAGTCCAACAAGTTTGTCCCAGGGCAGTTTCATGTCGGTTACACTTTGAAATACGTTTCTGCTCCGGATCACATTTGCCAAAATCCAAGTTTTGTCTGGACACAAGCCGTCGCACACCTTCATCATGCAGCTGTTCAGAAACTCTCCCTCGGTAAATGGGGGTGATTTGGCTATCTCCTCTGCTACAATAAAAATTTCTTTTACAACAGCTTCACTTTGTGATTTTGCTCTGGTGAAAAACGTGTGCTGAAATTTCAGATTCTTCTTTAGCTCTACTACTTTCTGTAGTTTCTGCTCTGCATTTAGGTTTTTCAGCTTATCCTGAAGTTTTGTCTCATAGTGCCATCTTAAATTCCTTAATTACAGCCACATTAGCTCCACTTATAAGACGCACGGTGTACCAGCAATGTCTGTAAACATATATTCAGTCTCCCACCGGTGCTGAAAGCCTCTGTTTTCAGACCAAACTTTTCTCTTTGCCATGAGGGGATAGCTTGACTTGATTGATGGGGGAATGTTCCCAGGTAGCCTAGCGTTCGGCAAAGAGGCTGCACCGCTGCATTATGGAATCTGTAGTTTGTGTGTTATTAGCACCTCATATTGCCGGGTCATGCATAACAATAATAACACATCTATATAAAATGATCGAGGGATGAGGGGTGACCATCACCTGACCCCAGCCACGACCACAGTGACAGTGTGCCAACCTGTGTAACACATAGAAGGACAAAGCGGCCACCAAAAGTCTTCACATACAATGAGCTTATCAAACCAGTGAGCTACAGCATCAGGCTCCCAGTTCATCTGTACATTCATCTGATTCTGTAAGCACCAATAAAAAAAAACCTGGGAGACGAATGGCTAAATAGAATGCTAAATTCTTTTGAAGTGTAGTGTATTTTCTGTTCATGAGGTTTCACAACAAATAAACTGAGTTAAGCTAAGTTGCTCTTTGCTCATTTTACACTGCAGTGAAACGTTCTAAAACTTGAACATCAAATGGCTCCAGTTTGGTTTGGAAGACAAACACTGTCACTATTTTTAAGAGACCTTTTGATAAAGTTTATAGTTGGGAATGGATCTGGTGGAACTAAACCACCCCTTAGTTATGCTGAAATCGGCTTAGACTGCTGGGCACTCGACTGCTCGATGCATTTCTTCTTCACTCTCCGTGTTTATATATCACATTTACATTTAAACAATAGTAATTCATTTTAAACTCTGGCTCTCTCCTATGTGTGTCTTTTGTGCTATTTCCCTCTGCTAACTTATCTTTCCCCTCATTCTCAAACTGTCACAGCAGTTGACTGCACCACACTGGGCCTGGACCTGCCAGAGGTTTTTCCTGTTAAAAGGGAGTTTTCCTTTCCACCATCTCCAACTTCTTGCACACTGGGTTTTTTTTAATTGTTGAGGTTTTTCTCTAACATTGCAAGTTCTTTACCCTAATATATAAATCACCGTGAGCCCACAACATTTTGATATTTAGTGTTAAAAAAATTAACTTTAATTAAACTGAATTGAATTAAAATTTAAAGTGGGCTTCCTCCTATTGGTAGAATAATGTCACTGTTTTTGTTGTGTTTACTTGACTGCTTTAAATTAATATTGAACACAAAATCAGGGAGTAATGTAATTAACGGTAACTTAATAAAAAGCTAGTAAAATGCATATATTCTTCATCTCCTGACTGACTTCATTTAGTAAGTCAGGAAAGCTATTGGAATTTACAGTGTATGAAGAGATTGAATGTAGCTTCAGTGAGTGTTATTACGCTTCAGTCTTGACATTTAATCCATGCCAATTTATCACTACAGCAGCCCACCCCAGCAGTAGTATCTGCTGGGACGGGTGGGTGGCTTATTACTTCATAGTAAACCTCTGGCACAGAAACAGCGATTGACAGGTGTTTTTCCTTTTATGCCTTTCTGTATGTACATAGAGGTGCATGTTTTGCCATGGGGTAAGAGGTGTGCTTGTTCATATTTGAATAAAAAGTAAAGAATTGTCATAAAGGAAGCCATTGTCTAAAGCATTTATGGCTGCCTGGAAGCTGGCCAAGTTTGCTGTTGTAAAGAGATACAGTAATGAATCTCTCCAGTGGCCTAGGAAAGAAAAGAGTATTACAAAGATTCTTGAGAGGTTTATTAACATATTTGCTGCATTGAGCAAATGGGTGATGATCATATGTATAACCCCAATGTGCATGTAAATGGTAAAATGGTAAATGGTCTGTATTTATATAGCGCTTTACTAGTCCCTAAGGACCCCAAAGCGCTTTACATTTACAGTCATCCACCCATTCACACACTGGTGATGGCAAGCTACATTGTAGCCACAACTGCCCTGGGGCGCACAGAGGCGAGGCTGCCCGACACTGGCGCCACCGGTCACTCTGACCACCACCAGTAGGCGATGGGTGAAGTGTCTTGCCCAAGGACACAATGACCGAAACTGTCGGAGACAGGGCTCGAACCGGCAACCTACAAGACGAACTGCCAACTCTTTGAGCCACGATCGCCCCGTGTATTCATTACTTTCTTATAAAAGAAGCTTGCATCAAAAAGCCACACCTAATAGGAGCTGAATGGATTCACAGGGCTAAATCTGTCATAAATAATATTTCCTGAGCTCTCAGGAGCATCTTCTACATCTCCTTCGATAACAAAAAACAGATTATATTATTTCATATCAGTTTTTCTCCACTGCCTGTGCATCACCATGATTGATTTTCAGGTAATTCACTGGAGGAGGATGATCAAATGAGTGTCCCGTAACATGGTGCACCAACAGATTATAAAGGTGACAGCCTGTCTCCCATACAAACTACCTTAGCTGTCAGAAAAAAGCATGCACTTCTTTTAATAATGTGAACATTCCTAGAGAGAATTTAACTAATCCTTGCAAAGACAAATAACTGTGTCACTTCAAGAAAGCTTCCCTGAAAGACTGAAGTCAGATGTGTAACTTTAGCATAAAAGAGAAAAACTTTTTTCCCAAACCACAGACTGTTAAAACTTCACAGTGATTTTCCTGCAGCTAATCTCAAAGATGGGAGTAAAAGTCAGTTATGTTGTATTTGAAGGCATTTTTGCTTTGTTTCAGCTTCCTTAGCCTTCCCTCGCTATTCTGTCTTCCTGCTCCCACACCCTGCTCTGGGCTCTCTGAGGCCCATGACCCATCACTTCTGCTAAGACCTCTAAGGGGCCATCCATCACTAAAGCAGCGTTGTAACCTGGGGATAGATTTCCTCTTCCCTTGCCCACTCATCAATCACAACAGGCTACTGTGCATACCCAAGCAGCTTGCAAAAGGTGGGAAAGGCCAAGCAATGTCATTCACTAAGCCAAGAAGTAACCTGCAAAATAGAAAAAAAGCATATATGCTAAACTACTTCATTTTTTACAGGTCAAAAATAAATAGACTAATCTTTAGATGAGGAAAAACGTGATCACATTCTTCTTAAGTGAGCAAGTAAGCAACAGGCTATCTCTGTGTGTTTATGCACGATTAATGGTGAATATTAACTTCAATAAAAAGCTGAAGTTTAAACACAGTAAATTCAGCTAAGAGAGAAAATGTGTTGGAAAGTTTCAGGTCAGTAATCTGCAACTCTGTGTCAGCCGGCTTAAACAAACCAGTATCTCCACAGGTGCATCACTTACAGTTCACAAGAAGGTCACTCAAACATACAAGTAGTTTGTGAGTCACATATCACTTACCTGAAGTTGTTATTAAGAGGAGGAAACAAGAAACCATTGATCAATTGTGAATGAAGGTACTTGGAGGGGGGGTCACAGTGATGCAAAACAATGCAAGGAACAATGAAAGAGTCCCATGAGAGCTGAGACAAAATACACAGGAAAGAAGTGGTGATGCAACAGAGTAGAAAGAGCAAAAAAAAAAAAAAGGGGGGGGGGGGGGGGAAGAGAAAAAAAAAAAAAGG
>VUQR01004804.1:700-14730 GCA_015108515.1 Hemichromis elongatus
CAGTGGAAAACCCCCCCCCCCCCCCCAAACTATAAATAGTATCATTTGTATATAACACTGTTAGAGAAAAAACTTCTGTTTAATACTTTATCCTTATTTACATTACATAAAACATAAAGAAAGAAATATAGGTCGCTTTACAACTAAGAAGAACTTCATTAACATTGTTAGTCTGTAAGAGAAAAAATTTGGAGTGCACCAGTTTGTCTGAAATAAAAAAGAAATCCTTACTTAAACTACAAATATTTTTGATACTGAAAAATAAAATTAAATAAAGTCAATAAATAATAATGATGAATTCAAACTGATCAGCAACATTAACTTAGAAGCACAATATATTAAAACGTTTAACCTACAAAACAAAGAAGAATAAAACAATTTGTGCTGATGTTTTTCTTTTATCACAGTAACCAAGTCAGGATGGATGGCTACAATGAGCACGTTATGCAGTGCACAGTGTTCAAAGTGGGGTCTGAAGCAGGACACAGCAGCTGTCAGCTCCTGCGCCATGTTCAGCTGGGACCTGTGCTTGGTCTTCAGCAACGGCAGAGAAGACCCACAGCCTTCTGCCCTCAGAGTGGATACTGCTTCTCCACACTCAGAATCCACTCAGCGTCTGTGATGTGAGCTGGAGTCTCAATGTGGAGTCAGACGTCACGTCACGCTCTCCTCTGCAAAGCTGAAACCAGGTGGAGCTGGTGCTTTGACAGGATCTCTCACCCAGTCATACTGGGAACTGTTTTCATGGAAGTACTTTTAAAGTTAACGATGAAATGTGCTGCTTGATATATGGAGTCACTGAGGTGGCATTATGAACAGTAGTGTCAACAAATTCATTCAGGTTCTCGAATGAATCTGTGTTTCCTTCATCAAGTCGCCTGCCCCGCGCTGCAAGCTTTACTCTTCAGTGTGACGACCTCTCGACAGACCGAACATCAAACATGATGTTCGGTCTGTGACGAAGAAAAGTGACCAGGTGGAACATGAAGTCCAAACGTGAGCAGCTCTCAGCTGTAAATCACAGCAGGTCACACACACACACACACACACACACACACACACACACACACACACTAACCCTAACCATCAACAATGAATGCCTAACCCTGACCCTTAACCTAACCATAACCTGATAGTAACCCTGACACTAAAACCACATTTTGAGTCTCAAAAATGCCTTCAGACTCATGGGGACGGGGGTGTGTACTCGCGTGACTCTTGGTCCTCACAAGTATAGTACAATGCAAATTTCGGTCCTAACAAAGATAGCAAGACAGGAACACACACACACACACACACACACACACACACACACACACACACACACACACACACACACACACACACACACACACACACACACACACACACCATTCAGAGGATAATCACTGGAGCACTAACAGCGATCTCTATAGAGCTGGTTGCCCTGACATCCTGTGTGCTGTCCTGGCAATCATCAGCAAACACAGAGAAAGCAGTCAAAAGTATGTGTGTGTGTGTGTGTGTGTGTGTGTGTGTGTGTGTGTGTGTGTGTGTGTGTGCGTGTGCAGACGAGTGTGAGCTTTAACGATCGATGGACAGCAGCAGCTAACTGCCCTGACAGCTTTTCAAACAGCCTGATGATTTAATCTCACACGGGCAGCTGAAAGCGGCGTCTACAGAGCTTAGCTGGGATCAGGCCGGCGGTGCTACCGAAGCTTTCTGAAACCTGGAAAGTCAGCATCCATTATGACACGTGGCAAAGTTTCCACTGCCATTAAAGACGCTTCCCGAGAGGAGAAAAAGAGCCGTGTCTGCTTCTGACTGCAAAGATTTAGGTGTGAGTATGAGCGAGCCAGCAGCTGTGTGCCAACCCCACTCTCTGTGGAAACTCAGGTCCACTCAGACCGAATCATGCACGACCCCGATGACGCATGGGGACAAAGTGGACGTGGTGCATGTTTTATCTCACGCAGCGTTTCATAATAACAAGAATAATGTTGCGACGTGTCTCAGTGATGACTTTTTTCCAGGTATTCTGAGGTGAAGTAAAAACTCCAGACGCCGTCTGATGAATCTGCTGCGGCGCCCAAAGCAAAGCTGCTGACTGTTGTTTTGCTCGTTTCCTGCGGCTGGCTGTGACGGAGTTCCTTTGAGGGATTTTAAAGGCTGCATTCAGACTGAAAATCACAAGAAAACGATCATCCGTGAAGGTTTGACCTTTGACCTAATAACTACCCGCATCACCACAGAGATAAGCGCCATACGCCTCAGACGTGACCAGTCCTTGCGACGAGGTTGCAGAGATGGTGCTGTGTCACCTTCTAGTCCCGCCTTCCCTCCACCTGGGTAACATCAGGGCAAGGTGGGAATAGCTCAGTAGTTAGCACGGTCACCCCATGATCGGAAGGTCAGGGGTTTGAATCCACTGAACGGCTACCCTGAGGTACCCCTGAGCAAGGCACTGTCCCCTACACACTGCTCCCCGGGCGCATGATTTGCGGCTGCCCACTGCTTCACTGGGTGAATGGGTTGAATGCAGGGAGAGTAATTTCCCCACGGGGCTCAATAAAGGAAATATTATTATTTTTAGGTGGTAATAAATTCCTGGATTACACAGCGTGCAGGAAAAACCGCAACATTCAATTATATAGCACCGCAGCTGCCTGTTGGCTCGTTACCTTTATATAAAAAGGTAACGAGCCAACAAAGAAAATCAGATGTGAGCAAGGACTTTGGCGATAGTGGGGAGGAAAAACTTCCTTTCAGGGAGGGGCGCCCCCCTCTGAGAGAGCGGCTGGGGTGCAGAAAGGAAGTTTTCAACCTAACACCTCCACGTCTGGTTTGGGGTCTACGAGGACGCCTGAGTGCTAGAGTTTTACTTTTCTGTATTTAATTTTCTGTAAACTGTATTTATTTAATTATTAGATTAGACTGAAGTGGATGAATGAAGAAGTGCAGTACTATAGTTGTCTGGATGGTCAAACTGACGATAAACTTTTATCTTTATTTTACATTTTTTAACCTTAAAGTTTATATTGTAATGGGAGACGAGTTTTACAGTGACGGCTACCGGTCCTGTTTGATTTACGCAGCACCAAACCACAGCAGGCCGCAGTGAGCTTTGGACTATGAGGCAAAGACAATAACACAGGAAATCATCTGTAGCTAACGATCCAAGTCAAAGTGTTTTTGAAGAAAGCGCCATCTCTTGGTGACACTCTGCAATTAGGTGAAAGGGGCGTGTCTATAGTGCAAAGTAGCTTCGCCCCAACAGGAGGAGGAGACCTAGCGGCTGTATCTGCTCGCACTGAATTAGTCAAATCAATGGAGAGGATGCGTGACTGCTCAGACGTGTGGAAACTGCTTGCAGCTTTTCTGTGATCGTGTTCTCGTGTTCATTGATCCGTTTAGTAATTCTGGTCCTTAGTGAATAACTTCCCCCAGCCCGAAACCACGCCTGCCTCACCGCCACTGTTCCCAGAGTAAGATGCTTCACACATCCTCCGCCTGCAAAGACTGTCTTTAAAAATAGAAGAAGTCTTGTAGTTCTCCTAATAAATGTTTAAACAATCATAAAAAGTTGTGGCTGCATAAATCTTGGAAAGCTTTTTCTGGGCGAGGCACTGAAGCTGGTTTCATTTACACATCGGATCATCTCAGAAACATTTGGTGCAAAATGCTTCGGTTACTTCTTCAAGCTTGGCTCGAGTGTGACCTGTGAACAGGAAATAAAGCTGGAGATAAAGACGGCGATGGTCTGCCCACAGACCCGTGTCCTCTGCTGTTTAAACGGACCAACGGGAGCGACAGAGACCTTTCACAAAGTCTCACTTTACAACCCCCGAGCCACGTCTGAAGATCTCCTGCCTCCGTTTGAGGCTCGTACAGTGCGCCAAACAGCTCAACCGTCTCAATCTCGCTGACCGCCAGACTTTGGCTCGTACACCGAGCTCCTTGGACTTTCCCAGTATGGGTCAGGTCGATGAATGCTGTCAAACAAATCCTCTTGTGCAGTAAAGAGAAACTTTCAGCCGTAATCGATCCCGAGGACTAACGAGGAGCTGACAGGCCTCGTCACATTAAGACACTGCACCATCTTCTGCTCCACTGATGAAACATGGAAGCAGTCGTAGGTAAAAACAAACAGAGTTCAAGCTTGTTTTTAAAGACACGCGCCTTACAATCATTCAGCATTTCAGTGAAATCAAGCCTGAAGTGACCCTGACTGGTGACGAGTGTTCACTCAGTGTTTAGGCTCGTCTGCAGGACCGAGTGTGTGTGTGTGTGTAATCAGAGTGGGTGTTGCTGGGGAGGAAAGTGTACTTCTCGAGGCTTTGTGTGGAAAACACGATGCAGCTTGAAACCACTTAACATTTCTTGTCTGGACTGAAGAATCCTTTCCAAACCAGCAGCATAGCGTCACAGTAGACAAAGTAGTTTCCTAGTCGCAGCTGAACGAGAGCGGGGAGCATCAGCAGAGCCATTAGTGGGTTTGTGGAAATCCACCTCAGGCGGCACTTCAGCTCCGCTTAATTTTCCATGTTTCACGTCCTCAGTATCTCTGTCTCTGACAGCTGACTGAACGCTGAGCTTTCATCACCAGCTTCTAATAATATTCTGCCTCTTATTTCATTTCCGGTTCTCCGAGCATGACTTTGCAGAAAAGTGATTTACACGCAGCGTTTCTCCTGCTTTATCAATAATAAATCCTCCAGCCGGCCGAGCTCTGCGGTGGAGACGGCGCGGAGAGGAACGGATCGGGTTTCCCTGCGGAGACGGCGAGGATATGCCTTTCTCTGGCGTTCACGTTTTTCCAAAGGTCGAGTCAGCTTTATGACCCCATTAATTACTTTTGATCTGCGTGTTCAGGTTTGCTTCACTCTCAAACAGGAAGCTGTGAACACAGAATCAGCATCAGCAGGTTTTAAGATTCTCAGCAGCTATAAACACCCGAGCGACAACGCGTCTCCTGTGTCTGCTCCATGCAAACATGAAGACCCGCACGCACACAGATACTGAACCCAGAGTTCCTCCCAATGTCAATCTGTGTGTGTGTGTGCGTTAGGGAGCACTTAGGCGTAGACAGAAGCCCTGTGTGAGCATGTGTGAGTGGGCGGGGCAGCAGGAAGTGTTTTGAGTGCTCAGACTGAGTATAAAAGGATGAGCCTGTGCGTTTGCCACAACTCCACCTTAAAGTCAAAGTCAAATATATTTCTATAGCACACTGAAAACAACAACTGTTGACCAAGGTGCTGCACACAGGTGGGGCGGTCCTGATGTGATTGGGCAGTGTGGGAGCGCTCACAGCACAGGCCAGTGTAACGATGCTAGTGAGGGGCATGTGTGTTCTCGCTTGCGTGTGCCAGTTAGTAACAGTGCTGCAGCGTTTTGGACCAGCTGCAGACGGCTGACTGAGGACAGACTGACACCAGAGTAAAGACTATTATAAAGCTGGAGGTGGGATATCTCTCCCAAAGTGTCTAAAACAGACGAATGGCTTCACTTCTGCAAGTAGCCAAAGAAAGAAACTGGACTTGATCACAGCATTAATCTGTTTATCAAACATCAGATTAGAGTCAAAAATCACAAAAGGTTTTTTATAAATTTCTAAGAGGCCAAAGTCACAGTGGCCACAAGGACCAAACACAACACCTCTGGTTTCTGTTCATTTAAGTTAAGAGAGTTTAGAGGCATCCAAGCCAAACATCCTCCAAGGTAAATCTGTGAGTCGTCTGCATAACAATAGAACGAGACACCAGGTTTTATAAAAACTGATCCCACAGGGAGCAGACTGGGCCAAGAATGGACCCTGAGAGGCCCCACAAGAAAGCGAGGATGAGCTAACAGACAAACTGCAGCTGGACGGCTAAGATCTAAACCATACAGAGTTCACTTCCTGAACGAGTAAATCCTTTTTAGAGCTCACCAATTTAATCTTTATGGACGAGGCCTCTGTGACCCAGGTGGCTGTAGCTGCTAGCTGTCTGCTAGCTTCACCTGAGCCGGACCGTGTGTGTGTGCTGTTGGGGCCTTTTTAAAGAGCACATGTGACCAATAATAGGGCTGCTGTGACTTTACTGTACTAACAGATCAGTAACAGCAGGTATCTGAGCCTGCGTGAGGGTTAGGGTGCAGACCGCTAACCAGGGATCCTGAATGTCTGTGAGTGAGTGATGGGTCACATCGCTCCGGCTACGCCCACCAACAAACTGAGGACCACGTCTGACCTGAGGTGTGGTTACAGGTGTGGTTACAGATGTGGTTACAAGTGTGGTTACAGGTGTGGTTACAGGTGTGGCAGGTGTGGTTACAAGTGTGGTTACAGGTGTGGCAGGTGTGGTTACAGGTGTGCACTTACAGCTGTGCTGGCAGCAGCCTGCTTGGACTCCTCGGTGAGAAAGGCCAACATCAGCTCCACTCTGCGCTTCTCCTCCTCACTGATGTAGTCGGTGTCTGTGGGTGACACAAACAGAGCTGTTAGCTGACTGGATGTGGGGAAAACATCAGCAAACCAAAGCACAGAGACTCTCAGAAGCTCGTTTTTTCCTTTCTGTTCTTTAAACCTCACAAATCTTTACGGACTGAAGAGATCCTCACAGAGGCGGCCGTCCCTGGAGGAAGCGCGTCGGACTCCCTGCCCCTGAACCCAGACGGTCTATATTAGTTTGTGACATTTTGTTAAAACGTAGAGGTGACCTGTACAAGTGTGATGTATCGTATTAAAGACATGAAACTAATATTTAATTTTGCATGAGCTCGCAGTGATCCTTGCAGAACTTCCAGGATACAGTTTAAGGTGTGTGCTGAGGGCAGGACAGTAATCTCTACCACCTCAAAGCAACAGCAGTACCGAGAGCCTGAAGCTGAGCCTGAAGCCCGGCTGAATCGGTGAGTGGGGTTTGAGGATTTATAACACCAGCTAACACAGAGAAAACCTGACTCGGCTTTGTTCGAAGCTGCATCGCTCTGAACTCGCTCTGAGAACTCCTGCCAACCAATCACAGCTGCCGGGACACTCGGCCTATCGCTGAGAGCCGAGCCCTCGTTCAGAGGAAGCACTGATTTCTACAACTTACTCAATTCTGATTCAATTTTGACTCACACAGAAATTCTGATCACTTATCCATCAGAGGTGTGAGCATCGCCCCAGACAAACATGGAGGACATGGTCCTGGCAGATAAGTAAGTAAAGTTGATTTATTAAGAGCTTTTCATAGACAGACGATCACAAAGCGCTGTACACAAAGATAACCACCTTACACACACACACACACACACACACACAGCAAGCTGCACAGGAAGTGTGATTTTATCGTGGTGGGGGCCAAACAGCTGAAGTCAGACAGAATTAATGACGATGTTTATCAAACGTGAAGCGTAGTTTGGATCTTCTGCTGGTTCACTGAGTTTTGGTCGCCGTGATGAAACCTGCAGCTGTCGGCTTTCAGCCCTGATGGCGTCGCGTACGTGAACGATCCTCGCTCTGTGTTTACCTTTGAGCTGCTCTTTCATCATTGCTGCTTTAGAGTTTTGTGAGCTTTAACCTGAGATTCTGGCATTTCTGCCAAAATACATTTAAATTTAAAACCTGATTCAATGAATCAGTGTCACCTTATTCAAACTAAGATCGATTTGAATCCAGGAAATCGATTTTTTAAACCCACCCCTAGTTTCTGCTGCCGTCTGTAGCCTCAGGTGAGGGCGGGGTCACAGACCCTAAATGGTCATCTATGGGCTGCCCCGCCCCTGCAACTAACAAGCTAATAGGCAGCCAGACCAGGATATTAATGAGCCAATCGTGTTGCAGAGATTCAGGACAGTTTGAGCTCTGTGCTCTCAGACACATCGTGTCCATGAATAAGCACAGCGTTTGTTACACGCTCTGATGGGAGGAGCCAAAAACATTGAAGCTGGTGTAACTCTGTGCAGCAGCGTTAGTTTGGATTTTGGGACGTGACTCCGGTTTGCAGTTACAGACTTCAGCGTTCGTGCATTCAAATATACGTAAAAAGTGACGTTTAGGTTGAGCTGCTGTGACACGGTGTCTCCATCCAGGCGAGCGCTGCTGTTTAACCTCGGACTATTTACTGCGGCTCATTAATAAGACAAACATGTTGATTATTCTCTTCTATTCGATAGGATACTTGATTATGAAATAATCGATAGGAGTAGCCTGAGAGAGTGTGTGTGTCTGTGAGATTCAGTTTTTAAACAAAAATGTAAAAATCAGTCCCAGGTGGTTCTCGCTGGTCTTTCATACGTCGCTGTTATGAAATCCCAGTTTGGGCTCCAAACACGACATACGCTTCTTTTCATGTTTGGCAGATTTTAATTGGCTCAATAAATCTGCAGCACAGCGAAAACAGTCTGATGTTAATGAGAAGGACATCACCAACGCTGCGCTTCGGTCTCATCCATAAAACATCCAAAGCCCGAGGATTAACGGCTCCACCCGCACAAGCCCACAGAACAGAGACTCATCAGCCCCGAACACACAGATCACCGACGGCAACGGACACACGCACAATCAAACACGTAACACACACGTAGCATCATCAAGTAACACAGGCACGTGTAGCACATGTCTAACACACACCTGTAACATATGAGTGGCTTGAAACACAGAGTCATGGTCGCTGATAGGAAACAGGAGGACAGGTGAGGACAGGTAAGCTCAGGTGTAACAGATCATCGCTGATGACACCTGTGACAGCTGGGGCTTGCCATCACCAGTGTGTGAATGTGTGTGACTGGATGTAGTGTAAAGCGCTTTGGGCTCCACGGGGACTAAGTAAAGCTCTACACATACAGGCCATTCACATTTACATAAACACGCCTGACAGCCATAAACGAAGCAGCGTCCGGCTGCAGTTTGAAGACTTTTATGTCTCGTCTCGACTTGGTCTGGGTTTAGGCAGCGTGGACTACAAGTCTAGCAGACGGAACCGACACATCAGGGCGGAGGAAAAGCTGACTCTGAAAAGAGCAATGAGGAAAACAAGATGGAGACTGAGAGGAAAAGCATCAGCAGAGCCACAGGATAGACAGGAAATGACAGATGCAGGACGGACGAGACGCCACAGATGGACAGCAGAGAAGCGAGGGATGAATGATGAGTGACAGACGCCAAAATAACCTCGGCCTGAAGACGAGCATTTCAGAGCGAATCAGCTGCAGAGCCCGGAGCACCTCCACCTCACGAATCAGAGCCTGACGTCAGTGTGAGGGCGGGACGGAGCGGTGCTGAAACATCTGCACAATCCAGCCAGCACCGAGTTACCTCGGCGCTCTGCTTCGCTACGGCATCTCAGAGTCTGCAGGAGCTTCAGATCGCCCACGCGGCACAGACGACCCCTGCCATCAATAACGCTGATCGCTGATCAATGAGCTGACTGGCTAGATTTGGCTGTGTCACAGTTCTGTGTGTGTGTGTGTGTGTGCACGCTCTTTGAGGTCATTTTTTAAACCTCTGAGACTCACACACACACAGAGTACTGGGTGTGTGCTGGGAACGGCATGGTGTGTGCTCTTAATGAATGAAGCCTTTATTTGTCACTTGCAGCTGCCTGCAGTGCAACTGGACCCTGCCAACCATGCATACACCACACAAACATCACAATGGGGAGACAGGTCAGAACAGGTAGCATGCAAGACAAACAATGAGAATACAAAGTAGACCAGCAGCCAGCCCGTCCTGCTGCCATCCTACAGCTCTGGACCGACGGAGAGGCATTTTTGGGGAGGGGGGGCGAGTGCGTGTCTGTGTGCTCATAAATGAATCCGGACAGAGTTCACTGAGGTCAGAGCATTAGGAGGTTCATGTTGTCACAGACTTCCATACTCAGACCAGAATAGTGCCCCCTGCTGGGCATAGAAATAAGCAGGTCGGGGCGGTGGGAAGGGTGACCTTGATTCCTGTCACATCATCTACACAGAGAGAACGCAGGGCCGACTTTACAGCCGAGCACATCGCACACAGCTGTCCACACACCTCCTGTTTACCTCTCATCCGTTTCATCTTCCTGTGTTTGCTCTGCGAGTTCACTCCACGCCTCCCTGGGAGTGGAGACCACATTCTGCGTGTTCAGGTGTTCAGCAGGTCTGTGATAAACCGCTACTGTGTGTCACGGGGAGAACGTCCACTCTGAGCTGATGACCTCGCAGCAGAAGGTCACAGACATGTGACCCACATCCGGGCAGTGTGTCTCCCAGCTGAGAGACGTATGAGCGCCTTGAACCTGGCCCTGGGTGTTGTTGTGGCAGACCGAGGTGCTGTGAACAATCCTGACATTAAAGTCTAGTGACAGCGTTTAAAACTGAATCTCTGATAAAAGGATTCTGTTTCTTTGGGACTTTGTTCCAGCTTATTTCAGTTTCATGTTTATTTCTGGTTTCCATTTATTTGACCGTATTCCAGATGTTTCAGGTTATGGGAGCTCAGTTAACTGCTGTGTTGTTTTCATGTTTTCTCGCTACAATAATCTTGTGACAGATATTAAATTTCGACACCTCCCTGCCAGGCACATATCCTCTACATGATGCCACACATCGTGGTCATGGAAACTGTCTGCATTGCCGTGGCAACAGATAAGGATGTCACAACGACTGGGCCATCCCCTATGGTGAGCTCCACTATAAGGCCCCAGGCTTTTTCAGGAGGCGGGGGCTGTTACCACAGACTCACACACACCGACACGCCGATTCGGTGACGACAACCAAACACAGCCTTCACGTACGTGTCGCAGCTTCCTGCGCTAGTGTGCCTCCAGCTCTCAGCTTCAGACTTCACCCCCAGACTCCGAGCAGGTCTCCAGACCACCATCTCTAAACCTTCCCCTTCACTCCTGCTGCTCTCCTTCTGTCTTCACCCTGCAGCACCCTCCTCTTCACCGTTAGCTGGATCCACAGCACAGAGGAAAGTGTTTTCAGTTATCAGCTGTAATCCAACATCACAGCAAACAGCCCAAAGGCCGGCGAGTCGGAGCGCTGCACGTCGAGCAAACCAAAGGAAAGCTGCCTGAAACATGAAGCGTGGCAGCGAGAGGCAGTGTTTGTCCTCTGAGCTGCACTCACAGCTCTGTGATCATGACAGAAGCCACTGCAGCACAAACACAATTACTCCGAGGTCTAAATAACATTACAGGCTCGTTTCCAAAGCACACGCTCGGCCCAGCATCCAGCTCATTCAGTGTGAAAGCACAAAGCAAACATCATGTTTCTGTCCTCGAACGCCCTCCGAGTAACAAGAAAAGCTGCCCCTGCAGTCCCATCTCCAATCAGAGACGAGCAGCGAGCCCACAGTTAAAGTCCTCTGCAGCACCGCGTGAGCTGCTCCACACTCAGATCGGCCTGAACCATAAAGCAGGCCCAGGATCTCACATCCCTGTGAGCACAAACATTGATTCAGGCAGGCCTCCACCTCCGACCACATCAGAGGCTGACTCTGACCGCTCGGTCTCGCTCTGAGGCGCTGCTGGCATCAGCGTGTTTACAATCACTCCAGTATTCCACCTGTTATTGTGAATATTACAGCAGCAGGCAGACAGCTTCCTGTTCCCACCACGGCCGAGAAGCAAGACACTCACATTCACACGTGTGGGAAGTGCCGATGTTATTCACACACACACAGAGACACACGTATGTCTTGTGGGGACATCGAATCAACGTACTGCTTTCCCGAGCTGCTTACCCTACCCATGAAAGACGGATGCCCAACCCTGACCATGACCTAAATGTAACCCTGACACTAAAACTACATTTTGAGCCTCAAACATGCCTCCAAACTTGTGGTACACATAATCAGAACGATTCAGGTCCAGCTCTTCTGAGTGTTTCTTTATATAGCGCCCAATCACAGCAACAGTGGCGCCGAGGTACCTCAGGGCGTTTTTGTGATATGAACTGTGACCCGTGCACATGCAGCCGTGTTGGTGCTTCAGGAAGGTCCAAAGGGAATCATTTACGGCATGCACACGTTTGTTAGGTCTGACTCCAGGCCCGAGCTGCAGGACCTTTGACCGCCTCTACCCAC
This sequence comes from Hemichromis elongatus, assembly GCA_015108515.1. Lineage (NCBI taxonomy): Eukaryota > Metazoa > Chordata > Actinopteri > Cichliformes > Cichlidae > Hemichromis > Hemichromis elongatus. The sequence continues at coordinate 12,714 of VUQR01004804.1, forward strand.
AATGCACCCTGACTCCTGACAGCTGGGTCGGAGACTTGAGTGTGTCTCATAGAGATGACAGAATACAGAGCAGTGTGTGACGTCACTTCCTTCTAAGCACAAATCTGCAGCAGCACTACCACCTGTCACATTTTCTCCACCTTGGTAACCACGCCCACCAAACCCACCCGTGATCATCTACTCACATGCATGCAGGGAGAAGTGTTTGCGGTCAGGGGATCCTGAGTTTCCAGCGGCCGACGGGAGCGGGGCGGCCATGGACGACCCCAGAGAGCCCACCGCAGGACGCACGCTGGAGGCCACGGCTGCCGAGGCGCTGGAGGACTCACCTCCTTCTCCCAGGAGGTGCTGGATGGAGTGGAGCTGGAAGCACGGGTCAGAGAGCAGGACGGAGGCGGCTCGGGATACCCTGAGAGGAGAGAGAGCACTGGCTGAGGTTAGACCTGCAGCTGTGAACACACACACACACACACACACACACTTATACAGACACACATTAAATAACAGTTCTAAGCTGACTTGTGTACAACTGAGTGGCACACCCATTTTAATCAAGCTCGTTATGTGTATGAAGCACATGTGTACAGGCATGTGTGTCTGTCAATGTGTCTGTTAGTGAGTTTTAGTGTGTTTAAGAACATGAAAGCATCGATGACCTCTCCTCTCTGCCACAAGCCCCGCCCCTCAGCTGCAAAACTCTGAATTCAATTAACTTTAATTTTATTTATCGAGCCCAAAATCAGTCGTCTCAGGGTACTTTATATTGTACGGTAGACCCTACAATAATACACACAGAGAAAAACTAACACCCCCTTTGGCAAGCACTTTGGCGACAGTGGGAAGGACAAACTCCCTTTTAACAGGAAGAACCAGTCTCTTGGTGGAGGCGGACGCATCTCTCTCGCTCTGCCTCCCTTATCTCTCCTGCTTGGCTTCTATGTCCCTCTTTAGTCTCGTCTAACTAACCCTCAGAAAGTGTCTCAGTCTTGTTCTCTTAAACCTAAAGAATTGTGGATTTGATCAACTGGTCACTTAACGAAACTGACGCCCTCTTCTTAACAAGAAGCCTGGGCATGGGAGAGCCCGATTGTCCTGCAGAGACGTTTGCTGGTGGATACGTGATGGTCCGTTGTGTTGTGTGTCTGGCGACACTCTCAATGGAGGAGACTGAATGACATCTACCAATTCGGAACCACGATAACAGAGTTCGGGCTGACTGGACCTGGCTTATTGAAGAACAAAGAAAGCGGCTACAGCTTTCAAAACCTAAAAAGGCTGGCCGATGTGACTGATGATGGGTAAGCTGGAGTACTCAGACTGTGTTTATTAAATGCAAGATTGATAAGATCTTAGAGAAGTTGCCGGCTCTGCAACAGGAAATGAGAGAACTGATGAAAAGTGATGGACATTTGGACCAAACTGGAATGTAGTTGTTCATTCTGCCCTATTGTGTTTTACATTTTCATTGTTTTTCTTTAGGCTACCTGTTCTGAGCTGTCTACCCAATGTGACATTTGTGTGATGTATGTACGATTGGAAAAGGTCCAATTTCGCTGTGAGCGTCTGCGAGTGACAAATAAAGCCTTCATCATCATCATGAATTACAGTAGTCCAGCCTGGAAGTAATAAATGCATGAATTAGTTTTTCAGCGTCACTCTGAGACAGGATATTTCTAATTTTAGAGATGTTGGACAAATGAAGGAAAGCAGTCCTACATATTTGTTTAATATGTGTATTGAAGGACATGTCCTGGTCAAAAATGACTCCAAGGTTCCTCACAGTGTTACTGGAGGCTGAGGTAATGCCATCCAGAGCAAGAATCTGATTAGATACCATATTTCTAAGATTTTCAGGGCCGAGTACAATAACCTCAGTTTGATCTGAATGAAGCAGCAGAACGTTAGAGGCCATCCAGGACTTTATGTCTTTAAGACATTCCTGCAGTTTAACTAATAGGTGTGTGTTATCTGGCTTCATGGATAGATAAAGTTGGGTGTCATCTGCATAGCAGTGAAA
>VUQR01004805.1:3862-17685 GCA_015108515.1 Hemichromis elongatus
GATAAAAGGGCTGACAAAAATGCAAGAATTGAGTATGTACATATAAAAAAAGCAATTTCTCTCCTATGAATCAATATATTCAAAAGGTCTCTGAACAGATTAATGTGTCTATAATACAAATATCATACATATTAAATTACATTTCTATTTATATTCACAATTAATCAGTCAAAACCACAGGAAGAAGCACATTAGTCCATTCAAACTCTGCATATCAGTCTTAAGCAGGTGTGGACCCGTAACACAGGCGCTCAAATACATTTCAGATTTTAATGCCAAGCAGCTTGAATTTAAGACGTGTATATATAAAATAAAAGTTCATCTTTGGTTACCAGAGTCTATCTGGTATGTGTTTTCTTGTTTACAGTATTTACACAGCGTTTACACCGTAAAAGCAAAACCAGGCCTGAATTCAGAGTCTCTCCACTTTTTTTCCTCGCTAACATGTGCTGCTCTGTGTGGTCCCAACATCCGACATGTATGCTTTGCTCTTCTTGGAATATTTCATGGAACTGAAGGAAACTCTCATTTGCTCCACGGCCCTGCTGCTCCTACAGAGCAGGGTGTTCTTCACATGGTTTCTGAAATCCTCAGACACAAAGTAGTAGATGAATGGGTCCAGGCAGCTGTTGAGACTTGCCAAGCACAAAGTAGAGATGTAGAAGCTGTAACCATGATTTCCTACACTGTTCACTTGTAAACCATAATGCACCAGCAGCATGATGTTACTGGGAATGAAGCACACAAGGAAGGTCACCAGGACGAGCACGATCAACACCACAGCTTTCTGTCGGTTCTTTGATGCTGTACTTTCCTCCATTTTTCCCAGAGCTTTCAGCAACATAACATAGGCCACAATGATCACTATGCAAGGGATAAGGAACACAACCGTTCCCATCATGATGAAGTAGATGAATGGTAACCTAACAGAATTGAATGGATTGTCTAGGTCACCTATGACACTCACATCATGACATGTGGTTACGTTGGGGTCTTTTACCTTGGTCGTGTGGTCATACAGGTAGAGAGGAGTGGTGGTGACCCAGATGAAGGCCCAGATAGCTACAGAGACACCAATGGCAATTTTATTATTCTTTCTCTGCTGAGAGAGCGGGTGAGCTACAACCCAGTACCTCTGCACGCTTAGGCAGGTGATGAACAGAATAGAGCAATACATGTTCCCGTAGAAGAAGCTCACCAGGACTTTGCAGAGAGGCTCTCCATAGATCCAGTTGTTGCCGTTTATGTGGTAGTGGATTTTTAATGGAATCCAAATGACAAAGAGCAGGTCGGCCAAAGCCAGGTTGGCCATGTATATTGATGAAGGGTGCTTCTTCTTGGTCCTGAAGAGAAAGACCCAGACTGCCATGCCATTGGCTGGAAGTCCAACTGTAAATACGATGATGTAGACGATCGGGAAGAAGATGGTTGTGAGGCTACTCTTAAGCGTAGCTGACGCTTCCTCATCCACAACAGCATGTCCTGAATTGTTAGGGTCTTTGACTCCGATCAACAGCCGACCTTTATCTGAAACATTTATACAAACGGAAATAAATAATACAGTTTGAACTAATGATTAACCAGCATACAGGACACCAATTGAAAATCATTTAAGCTTTTATTACAGCCCCCCCTCCTTTTTTCTCCACTATATTTTGGTTTGGTTCTGTCGGTTTTGTGCCAAACAAGTTGTTAGAGACACCAAAATGGCCTCAGACATGAGTCATTTCATTACGTACAGACACCTTTTGGTCCAAAGCATACATGATAAGGATTGTTAAATCGTAGTTAATACTGTAAAAATGATCCTGTCCCGAGTATCTTCTTAAGTTTTGAAAAATACAGCCTTTTTTAGTTTTCTCTTTTGTAAAGTTATTACAATCCCATGGTGAAAAAAAGAGCTCGGTTAAAATATTTGCTCTTAACCCCGGCATGTGTAAATACCCAGCTTTAGACAGTAGCAACAACAACAACAACAAAACATGAGCCGAGCTCGGTATGAAAACGTCCTGGCACTTCGAGACAGCGCAGGGATTTCGGACTTACTTGATGAGACGGAGCCGCAGCAGAAAATAACCAACATCCACAAAAACCGCGTGAAAGCCATGTTTCTATTACTGAGACTCTCTCGGTGTAACTTCTCCTTTTCTCGACGTCCTAACAGCCAGCTGAGTCTTAAATGTCCGACGACTTCTAACATTGAAGGACACACCCCGAGAGTACCTGTTCCTACGTTTGCGTCATGTCCAAACCCGCCCGGTCCGCCCCAGGTGCATTTCCTGTTACGGGTTTCTGTGGAGCTCCGTGGATTCAGTGAGAACAAAACACTCAGTAAATAAATGTGCCGTATCAGTTAAAGGCGGTTTTACCACACATAATGAAGAATTTTTTTAATTAACATTTTTACATTCCGTTAGTGTTAATTAAAGGGGGGCTGTATTTTATTGATACTGAAGTAGAAACTCTTATTTCAAATCTGACATTACGTTTTTCAGTGTTTATCCTTTGAGAGAAAACATGGCCAGCAGAGAGACTTAAAGTCAAACACGTTAAGTTGACGAATGTTGATTGATGCCTGACTAGTCATTTGGTTTTATTTCAGAGTTACAGAACCAACAGAGCACTCCACGGCAGACAGGAAATAAAAATGCTGTGAATATATAAACGAACTATAGGGAAACGGTGGGTTTTTGTGTGGCTGATAAATTATGTTCTCTAGCATATCGAGACTATCTCTCCTCACCGTTACATATTCCATATGTACGGGGTATGACCCCCCTTGGTTGTGGCGTGTGGAAACTTCTTTAAGACACTCCGGCTCGCCCGGCCACGCCCATCAGACGGGACACCGGCGATTGTTTGATCGGAACACATCTCCGAGCGGCCTAACGGTGGAGAGATAATATCTCACGAAGAGAACCAAGGTTACACAGTAACCGCACGATTTTGTGAACACACAGTTTGTTTTTATTATCATGTGATCTCTCTTCCTCTTGCTACCTAGCCATGTAAATGATCAGTTAAATCTTATGAAAATACGTGCAAAAGGGGCAAAACATGAAACTGTGTCAGTGATATGATCGGTCTCTCCTGTGTCGGTGTATCAAATGCTGTGGTACATTCTGTACAATCTGAGCTTGTAGAAAGACAGAAAAAAAAAATGAACTCAGTTCCTTTTGAGCCACTTCAGGAAACCCATTCTTTACAAAGGCAAAAATTATAACTGCATATTTAAAATGCACGAATTCTCACTGTGCTGTAGTAAGTGATTAATAATTTGGTAGGTCATGAAAACAAGAAGACCCAAAACGAAGCTTTAGTCCTCTAATGTCATATTCAAAATACACGATTTGCATATCTTTTTTACTCCAAAAAACAAAAACCAGTGAGATCAAATCCAATGAAGGAGGATACAAAGAACACCAGCGGAAATTTCTGGAATACAGAACTGACTGCGTTTTCAAAATAAGGAACATCTAGCTTGACATTTCTAACTGTTTACTTAATGATATAGTCGGGGAAATGTTGATGATCAAAGTGAGTAACATAGAAAGACTTTTAATGCCACATGCAATGGCGTTTATGCAACTGCATACTTGTTTCACAAGCTGTCACAAGCATAATGGAAAACCAGTAATAGCAATATCATTTAATATTATATTACATGTTCCTGTTTTATAAAACATTCTTTTTACCTATTAAGTTAACAGCACTGATATCGGAGAGCAGCACCTAATTTAATGATTGTGCCCAAATCTAACCAGGTCGGATAGCAATAGTAAGCTGATGGATAACACATACAAGTATGTAGTGAGACAGCACAATTAACTGAGATGATACTTTTATTGAGAATCTTTTAAATATAGTAAATAGATTTACCAAAAAACAAACACACGGTGATTTCATCTCCTTTGATATACGCTAAAATGTTATTTATAAGCAAGCCAGCAAAGCCCTCTAGCACCAGCTCTCCATTAAAATTCTGGCATAATTTTGGACACATTTGTAGTGTCTAAAGCAATTGTTCAGATTCTGGATAAATTAAATCAGCATTAGGAAAAGTTACATATTAAACAACAACAAAAAACAAATGAAAGCAAAAAATCTTAAAAATTTTACAAAATCAGTAACATTAAATGTCAAACTGACTTGTTCACCTGTAACAAACCAGGAAGTCCTATTTACATTACTACACCTAAAAACTAAGAATCCACTAACAATCCGTGCTCCCTGTGTGCCCTGACCCTGACGTATATGTGTTGCTTTTTTTGGAGAACTTCAAAGCGCTGAAGGAGACCCTCATTCTCTGCGCTGTCCTCTCACTTCGGCACAGGAACGTGTTCTTCACATGCTCCCTGAAGTCTTCGGAGATGAAATAGTAAATAAAAGGGTCAAAACAGCTGTTGAGACTGGCCAAGCACAGGGTCGTGATGTAAAACCCGTACAAGTTGTTGTCAGCCCCTTTCAGCAGGAGGATGTAATGCACCATCAGCATGACGTTACTCGGGGTGAAGCACAATAAAAACATAATAAGGACAGTGACGATCAAGACCACAGCCTTTTTGCGTTTCTTGGCAATGGCAGGATCCTTCATGCTGTTCCTGAGAGCCTTCAGCATGAGAACATAAGATACGATGCACACAATGGTGGGAAAGACAAATCCCAGCGTTCCCATTGTCAGGAAGTAGCCTGCTGCAATATTCTTCTGAGAGGGCTTGGTGACATCATGGCAGGTCCGGATTTGGAGTCTTGCTAACTCCACCTCTTGATCATACAGATAGAGAGGGATGCTAATAAGCCAGACCACCACCCAGATAGTGATGGAGACAGAAACAGCTACACGGTTCCTCTTCTGTTGCTGAGACAGTGGGTGAGCCACGGCCCAATAACGCTGAACACTTATACATGCAATAAAGGCAACTGAGCAGTACATGTTGCCATAGAAAAATGCTACCAGCACTTTGCATAATCCCTCTCTGTAGATCCAGTTGTTGCCGTTGAAGTGGTAGGCAATTTTTAAGGGGAGCCAGATGACAAACAGCAGGTCAGCCAGAGCCAGGTTGGCCATGTAGATTGAAGATGGGTGCTTTTTCTTGGTCCTGAAGAGGAAGACCCAGATTGCCAAGGCATTGGTGGGGAGACCCACCAAAAACACAATGATGTAAATGATTGGGAGAAAGACAGTTGTAAGGCGACCGCTCAGGATTTTTTCGTCATTTAGGTTGATCCACAGCCTGCCATTCATCTCGGTACCTGTGATGCCTCTGGTTTCTATGAAGTCACAATATGAAAATATGAGAAAAGCAGAAGAACTGGCTTACAGTGTGCATAGGAACAAGTGTCACAGTCAGTTCCTTAAGCAAAGGGCACATTGACGTATTTGTGTTAGTATGGTTAAGAGTCACCTGTATGCACTACATCATCCATTACACTTTAGCTGTTTCTGACCAATCAAACTGCAAACAAATCAGTCTATCCAAGCACTGACATAAGTCTTCAGCACTTTTAATCACACAAAAGATCCAACTCTGTTCAAAATGAATATTTTACCAGTCACGACGGTATGGTAATAATGGCTGAATCAACAGGTTGAAATATTACCTGTGTTATTCGTCAGGCAAGTTTGCGTAAAACACAAAATCAGGAACAGTTGAATCCATCCCGTAGTCCACGACATGACTTCACAACTTAGTCTAAAACGCAATATAATAGCGAACGCGGTCTATCGGCGGCGATCTTAAACCGCGTTTTAAGCGCTAGTGTCGGTAAACTAGCTCACAGAGCCCACAGACAGCTAATTTACACACCAGTGTGATGTCAGGTGACCTTACAGGCCACCTTGCGTAACCTGCGGAACCTCACAAGAGTAAGGCGAGACCTGTCATGTCTGGGCGTGACTTACGCTTCTAACCGAGGTTTTATGGCAGTGCTTTTGCTGCTTTGCTGATCATTGATCAGGGACAGGGCGCGTTATTTTAAGAAAATTAATAAAAAAAAAACAAAAACAAAACTCCAGCAACACGATTTTTTTAAATGTAATTTTTTCTTTTATTCGTCCTTATGAGAATAAAGATAATTGTCTCTCTTGATGTCTCTCGCCATTCATGCTTTACTTTCAAAATAATTTTCATTACAACCTTTTGTGTCACCTTCACTACTTACATGCAGGTTTTTTTTTTTGTTTGTTTTTACTTTACACGAATCTAAGATAAAAAAAAATAATTCATAAAAAAAAAATCATCCTTAATATTTTTGGTATCGTTTCATTTTGAACAAATGTATCCATCGTTTTCACAGGAATGTGAAATTTGGCAGACATGCGTAGTGGAATTAAATACAACCACTGTGTTAATAGGAAAGCACATCAAAGGACAGTGTGAGAAATACCAAGAGAGAGAAACAGTATAATCATTATTTTTTTTTGTTGATTTATTATTAAAGATACATGGATGGAGTGATATAATCCAGGATATCTTGTATGTTTTTAATTTTTAATACATCAATTAACTACATGTGTCTGGTTCTTCCCAGAGTGATTCTTCAAGGTTTTAATCTCTGTGTTTTTTTTATATGTTACTATAGGCTCTAATGTCTGCAGGTTTTGGATTTGGATTTTTTTCTTTACAGTGGAGAGTGTTTATGGAGAGTGTTACTTAACGGTAATTTAGCGCTACCTGCTGGAGAAAAAGGCACATGGACATTGCTGCTTAATTATTTTGGCTTTAAAAAAATATCTCCAGTGTTTGCATTGCTATTTCAATAAAAGCAAAAAGTGAATATCCCAGATACTCTGTTAAAAAAGGGGAAAAAAGAAGACACAATTTTTTCCATCGTTATGCAAAGACGAACAGCCCAAAATGCACAAAATGACCTCCAGCAGGACACTAGTGTGAATGTAACTTGTAACTTGTCCAGGTTGGTCCCCACCTCTTGCCCAATGGAATGTATATTGTTTATGTAAATGCACATTTTCTCTCCTGGAGTTTTCTTTCTTGTTTCTTAAAAGGATCTCTCGTTGACCTTGTGTAGCCATGACCCCAATACTTAAAGCTGCTTCTATTGATATGACCAGTTCACAAAGAAGTGGAAGGTATTCAGTTCATTCTAATTATGAATATAGAGGATTTTAAATCTTTCTGCTAGCTACATGCTCTTATGTCAGCAGCTTTAACAAATTACGACAATTGCTGATGTTGTATTATAACTTTAAAGTAACAGTTGAGAGTCAGAGAAAATGTGACAGTCAGTCAGGCCAGTAATTTTCTTGTTCGGCTTGTCTTCTTTTGGCTTCTGAGGCTTGTTTGGAAAGAGCCCGCTCTGGTCACTGAGGTGTTGATACTGGACTTTTCTCTATGACTGGATTTCAGCATTTTTATTTTGCTGAATCTTCATAAATAAGATGGTGAATGAGATTTATTACTATTATTACGCTTTAGCATGTTGGATAGTTGTTTCTGGAATTGGGAGGATCCAAAGTAGTAGAGCAGGGGATCCAGGAGGCAGTTCAGACTTCCCAAACACAGAAACACCAGATAGAGTGCGTAAGAGCCATCAGGTCCCTCCTGGCTCCCCTTCAGTCCTTCGTTTAATTGCAGGTAGTGTGCAAGCAGCAGACAGTTTGTAGGCATAAAGCACAGCAAAAACATCACCAGCACAGTGAAAGTCATCACCACTGCTCTTCTTTTCCTGTGTGATGTTTCTGGAAAATCATGTTGGATTCTGCTCAGTGAGTAGATGACTCCAGTATAGGACACCACTGTGATAAGCAGAGGCAGGAAGAAGAGGAGGCAGCAGAGGGTGAGGAAGTATGTCTTTAACCAGGCAATCTTATCTGTGGAGTGGACATCATGGCAGGTGGTGATGTTTAACTCAGTGAGGTTAAAAGTCTGGTCTGATGTAACAAGAGGCACAGAGCCAGCGAAGGATAACACCCACATGGTTATGCAGGCTATGACTGTGGTCCTTGAACTCCTCCAAGCCATAGACGCCATGGGATAAACTACAGCAAGTAGACGGTCCACACTGATGCAAGCTATGAGAAGAACAGAACAATACATGTTCCAGTAAAAGGCAGCAGTGACCACGCGGCACATGGACGGGCCAAATTTCCAGTTGTTGCCTTCAAAGTGGTAGGAGATCTTGAAGGGGAGCATCAGTGCAAAGAGCAGATCGGCTAAGGCCAGGTTCAGCATATAGATTGCAGCTGGCTTCTTAGGACGGATCCAAAAAGTGAAGACTATTATGGCAAAAATGTTAACTGGCACACTGATGGAGCAAACCAGTGTGTAGAAGCAAGGTAAAAAGATGGTGGACACAGGGCCAGTTAGAAACATCCGTGCCTTTTCTGAAAGTGACACAGGGACAGTAAAACCGGCTCCAGTTGCTCCATTTACTCCATTTACTTTATTGTCTTGAGTGTCTAAAAGGAGAAAAAAAAAACATGGTCACTGTGATCTAAGATATAGATATGGAAAGTTAATTGAAATTAGTCAACTAACAGTGTATTCACAAAATCAATACTAAACAACTGCAGACAGTAGTTTATTTAAGATGTTACAAAAATGTTCTTAAAAAGTTCAAAGTCACATCTTTTCTATTTTGCCCAATTAATCGCACAAAACTCATTGAGGTAGTGGTGTAAAGAGGAGCTTTTCAAATTTGTCAAGGTCACAGGATGTGTAGCGATTACGAGAGGTGCTAAATCCAGACACGTGGAGACAGAACAAAACTGAAAACATTCATTTGGGTTTTGGAGGTAAATGGAAAAAGGCAAAAACATAAAGTACAAAAATAAACTGGAGACAGTAAATTACTGGAACATAAGGTTTAAGAACTCTTAGGTAAGGAGAAGAGACATAATGAAAAGGGGCAAGTGGAGACAGAGACTATATGTACAAACAGAGGGGCAATTGGAGAAGTGCAGACAGTTAGGAAGAGTGAAACATGAATTAAAGACACAGGATGCAAAACTAAAAGCAAAGCAAAAGCAACATTAACTCTTATAATAAAGGAGAGAACCAAAAAAAAAAAACTAAATGGGGAAAAAACAGAAATATGAATAAACCAAACACAGAAGACACAGAGGGAAGAAACACAGAAAGAAACTGAGAGCTGTAGTAAATACACACAGAATACACAAAACAAACATGCTGAAAATATTAAACAAATCAGAACAGAATATTTAAACCAACACAACGTGAAATTTTAAAACTCAGAAAAACAAGGTCAAATGACCCAGTGCCATTACTGGGTTTGGTGCTGTTGGCTGTGCCACACTGACTTCTAACCTGAGCCATTACTTTCTGACACTTTGTAGCCTTAGGCATTCATGATCATTTTAAGACCCGATCTACAGAATCTACTGAAACTGAGGAGGTTGGATGAATGAATTCTTAAAAAATAAACCTGTCACTAGAACAGAGTACCTTCATGTTAACATTTTAAGACACAAGGCACATCCTGAGATTTCTCTCTTTTGTGGACTGACCCCAACCAGGCTGTCGTGGCTGTGTATGATTATTCCATCCTGAGGTGCTGTGGTCTTGGTTTAAAGAATCAATTGTTTACCTGCCAATGTGTGTTGTTACTTCGGTCATCCAATCCAACAAATGAGTCAATAGCAGCAAATGCTGTTTGCCACCAGTTACGTCACAGTTCCATGTTCTATGTCCTTAGCATTTATTATTTGAGTCGTCCCTTTTTAGATCTTGTTAGTTTTGTATTAGCGTCTTCCTGTCTTTTGTTTTGTAAGTTTCACCAGCCTTTTGTGTGAAGAGGTTTTGCTTCCATGCATCTGCAGCCGTGGACCATGACAGTTTAAAGGGACAGAAACAGGTTTTCCAACAGAAATAAGATTTATTACCAAGGAGCATTGTTATCATCAAGAAATAATAACTCAGCTACAAATGTCCTTAGTTTTTGTGCTAAGGTTTCTATATTAATTTGTAATTGACATGTGTGGCAGGTAGTTTGATTCTAGATAATTGCATAAATAAATAAATAAATAAATACATCAAAAATACTGACTCTGTGTCATTACTGAGTTTAAAATATTAAACAAATGATAACAACAGGTAACAAAATCTTATTAATATATGAATATTCTCTCTGTACACGAGTGGAGGGCAGAGATGCAGCAGAAAATAATGGGAAGGAAAAACAAGAAGTGTGGTAAAGCCATGTCTGTAGCTCTCTTGTGGGGAAACACTTTGGCTTCCTTAAAGTTTTTGGTCTCCTTAAAGTGCCGGCCTTAAAGAACACACCTTAAAAATACATGTTTTTACCTTCAATCTGAGTTATATCTGCCTGTTTGATCTGATTCCTCCATAAACTCAGTGGGAAAAAAACCCTCTCAGTAGCCACATACATTAAGCACACATACTGAAGAACATTTGACACAATCATATATGTATCTTATTCTGCTGTCAGTGGATAACAAATAGTGCTTTGATTTCATTAAAACTAATTTGAAGTTCTTATTTTCATTCTCAGTAAATTTGGCATTACTTTCTTCGGTTTATTTATAATTTATTCATGTTTATTTTATAAATTATGTGATCTCACTTCTTAAATATAATTAAGTTAAAGTAAATTAATTAAGCATGTAAGCACTGTTTTTGACATATTTTAGGTTATGAAAGCAAGGACACGTGATCTAATCCTGTTTTCACAAAATATGAAATATGGTAAATGTGATTAATGTGCGTTTGCCCTGTTGCCACAGCCTCACAGTTTACTACTACTGCTCACTGTGGGCCTGCACAGGTAAGCTTTCTGGCAGGTGACTTGCAGTACCATTCAGGGAAAAGAAGTCACTGTTGTGGAAAGATATGAAATCTCTTATGGTTTCCAAGTCCTCCTGTGCTGACTTGCCCTTTCCATTGGTCTCTCCTTTTTGTTTGCTCTCTCTCCTGTCTGTGTTTGTTTGTGAGAAAGTTAACTACATTTTTTTTTGTTGTTGTTTGGATGCAGGGTCTTCCCCTGAGCCCTTTAATTTTGCACACGTGAAGGAACAAAGTTCACCTGTTTGCAATCTCTTTGCTACTATTTAAAGTTGAGGAAGTCTTGCTTTTGATGGCTGATTGTTGAACTGATCCTAATGGTGAAACTGATTCATCTTGCCTGATGTTTCATCATTCCTTAGCAGCCTTGTGAATCTGAACAGTGATGATCCAGACCAAAAATCTCTCAGTATTTATTTTTCACATTAATAATAATATCACAAAACTGATTATTTATGGTAAACCTGTATTTCCTCCTTATGTGACACCTGGAGGACGGTAAAAAAAAAAAAAAAAATAAAATAAAATAAAAAGGGGGAGGAGATTTCCAAATAATGTCACGGCCTGGGGGCTCTGCAGGACGCTGATCGTCCTCCTTCTCTCTCTCTCTCTTTCTCTCCCCTCTCTCTGCTACTGCGGTCAAGTGATCCGTCATTTACGAAGTCGCGGTCAAGCTATCCGCTCCGCCAGCCGCACCTAAAATGTTGTTGCACTACTCTTTCGCATATTACGGTACGGGTGCCGACTGGTTTAAAAACGCACTCTTTTGTGTCCTGACACTATATTACTTCACAATCCACTCCCCGTTTTGGTTCACTTTTCACCCAGGTCACCCACAGCCAAATTTACTGTACGGTTTTTCGAGAAAATCAACAGTAAACTTTGCAAAATTTACTTTACTGTACTGTATAAACTCTCATCTTTGACCTCAGATTACAGCGAAACTGTAAGAGGTGACGCAGATATCTCACTGGATTCTGACTCTGGGTGACAATATTAATGCAGCAGGGGGCAATATACAAAACGTATGAGGGGAAGCTGTGTCACTGCTGCTCAGTTCTTCCTGAGTAACAAATAAATGTTTTCGAATCCTCGAAAACATTTATTCATATGGTTTCTTTTAAATGAAAGTGATGTCTAAAAATTCACCTATGAACTACGTTTTTACGTTCAACATGTTTATTTTTATGATATGTTCTACATTTGGTTCCACTACAATATTAACATCCTCAAGTGCAAAGGTAATTCACTTTACCTCACATGCAGCAAACAGAAGCGTCTTTCGTTTAGGGGAGGCATGAATTTGGTCACCTCCGTCTTTAGGGTCACTGGGTAACCCAGAACGGCACTAACTGAGCTAGATAATTGCAAATTAATATGCACATCATAAAAATGAAGTCGAGAAGATACATCTGACTTGGCTAAGACTTTTTGCTCCTGAACCACCTTGAGGATCAAGGTTCTAAAAGTAAAAAAGTAGAGATATAAGGTATAAATATTTATGTTAAAATGTACTCTGATAAAAGTTGAAGTACTGATTCAACTTCTTTACACAAGTGAAAGGTAAGCTATTATTAATAGCTTACCTGGTTCTAAATAAAAGAAAATATGCAAAACAAAAGGCCGATCTAGCTGCTCAACAAAAAGCTCAGTAAAAACATAGAAAAGCAGCATCAACTGCATAACCTAGTGTCTCTAACAGTTAAAATCTCTGCTGCCATTGTATGGGGTACCCTAGTTTACTTGTCTAGCCTCCCACCAACACACTCTGTGTTAACAAGCACAGACACCTTCAAACAAAAATTCCTCATAAGTCAGAAGCCACACAGCTGGCCGGGGAGCTGCTCATTTGTAATGGTTCCTGACGAGTGATTGGCCTATAGTTTGGACACTGAGCGCAGCATTTGAAATGACCTAACAAAGTTACATGCTGAAGTACAGTAACCACAGCCTATAGACATCTGCACTCATTATGTTGTTGTGCCAAAAAAACCTCCAAAATAAACACAAAACAATACAACACTGTAATAATGCTATAAATCATGGATGGGTTTGCCTCTTTGTATGCAATAAGCACTGGAAATTGAAACACCAATAAGATTGCCTTTCATCTGTTGCTGTTTAGGCTGTGACTGTTTAGTCCTCTCACACCTCGACAGTAACAACACATACGCCAAAATGCTGTTTATAGACTTCAGTTCAGCGTTCAACACAATCCTCCCCTCACAACTCATCAGGAAACTGACAGACCTAGGCATCAGTTCCCTCATGTGCGAATGGTTACTGGACTTCCTGACCAACCGGCGGCAACATGTCCGGCTGGATAACCACTGCTCATCTACCATCATAATGAACACTGGTGTACCACAAGGCTGTGTGATGAGCTCCTTCCTCTACTCCCTCTTCACCCATGACTGCAGACCTGCCGATGGTTCCAACACCATCATTAAGTTTGTTGATGACACCATGATTGGCCTCATCAATGACAACGAAGAGGCTGCCTACAGGGAGGAGGTGGATTGTCTGGCGATGTGGTGCGACACCAACAACCTGCTGCTCAACACCGAGAAGACCAAAGAGCTAATCATGGACTACAGGAGGAATGCTGACCCACATCCTCCCATCTACATTAAAGGGATGGCCGTGGAGCGGGTGAGCAGCTTCAAGTTCCTGGGAGTCCACATCTCTGAGGATCTCACCTGGACGACCCAAGCTGGTCAAGAAGGCTCACCAGTGCCTCTTCTTCCTGAGGACTCTGAGGAAGAACCACCTGTCCTCAAACATCCTGGTGAACTTCTATCGCTGCACCATTGAGAGCATCCTGACCAACTGTATAACAGTCTGGTATGGGAACTGCTCTGCCTCGGACCGGAAGGCGTTGCAGAGGGTCGTGAAAACTGCCAGCGCATCGCTGGAGCACCACTTCCTGCCATACATGACACCTACAGGAAGCGGTGTCTGAAAAGGGCTGGGAAAATCATCAAAGACCCCAGTCACCCAACACATAGACTCTTCAGTCTCCTGCCTTCTGGGAGGCGCTAC
>VUQR01004807.1:14185-24352 GCA_015108515.1 Hemichromis elongatus
CCAGTAGGGTTGAGGGTGGCACAGTGGTTAGCACTTCTGCCGCACAGCAAGAAGGTCCTGAGTTCAATTCCAACATCAGGCCGGGGTCTTTCTGTGTGGAGTTTGCATGTTCTCCCCGTGTTTGTGTGGGTTCGCTCTGGGTACTTTGGCTTCCTCCAATATTTCAAAGACATGCAGTTAGTCAGGTTAGGTTAACTGGTAACTCAGAATTGCTCATAGGTGTGAATGTGAGTGCGAATGGTTGTCTGTGTCTATAAGTTAGCCCTACGACAGACTGGCGACCTGTTCAGGGTGTACCCTGCCTCTCGCCCCAAGATAGCTGGGATAGGCTCCAGCCCCCTACGACCCTGACAAGGATAAGCAGAAGAGAATCAATTGATGTGAGAAAAGTTGATAACTTACACCTATTCGTTTCCATAAAGCTGTGCCATTGTTTAAATCTATCTTCTCTTGAACCTTCCATCCAAGCCTTGCCCAACTTTCTATGATGTTTGAGGTTTTGCAGCTATTTAATGTTACAAGTTAACATTCCTCTATGTAGTTTTCTTACAGCATGACAAAGTACTCAGTGATACACAATATCTTGAAGTTTACAGAAATAAATAAATATGCAATGCTATTTTTTACAGACCTGTTGGATCTATTGTTAATCTTTAAAAAAATAATCTGTTTCCTTTTCTCAAAAATTAAGGACTTCTTATTAAATTTAGACATCAAAAAGTATTAGACTATAATTTAATAAGCTGTAGAAGAAATTCACTGCAGTCTGGTAGCCTCACCACAATCAAATACAGTTATTGCAAGGAATTGCCAAGATGCCACTGAAATAGTTGTAATGCTAACTCGATATTTTAATATACAATAAAATACAATAAAGCCCTTACCTGTATAGAACCAGTTAAACCTTTATTTTTTGTCTGTTATGATGAAAAGGATGACATTTGAGTGATGCACTAAAAGCATGATTATAGTTTTGCCCTTCAGAGAGAATTAGTCATCAGTGATGGGGGAATATAGGAGAGGTCAATACTGCTTGTTCTCATCCTCACAACAAGGAAAATGATTGATGTTGAAATCCTAATCTGGCTGAGTAGATGCTGAACCACTGTGGGTCTGCAGTCCAGTCACCATGTTGGCTCAGCCCTAGAGGGTATAATGTATGTTTATGGGTATGTATACGGTATAGAGATTATAGTATTGTCATAGTACAGAACACTATCTGCCAACAATATTTGGGCTATAATTAGTATTTAAGGGATGACGTCTACATTTCAGGATAAAACTTACTTTGTTGTTGTATTGTTGATTAAATCCATTTACTTTTATATTGACACCAAGTAAAATAATGTGTCTATGCAATGTTTTGCCTGTTTTGCAACATTTTTAGTATTTGCCTTACTGCAAAGAAACACACTTGTTCCTTTCTCAAATGTGTGTGACTGAGATAAACCCATTAGACATAGGTCCAAGTGTTCCAGTTTCTGTTTTCCAACAAATGATTCATCACAGTATCGTAGTAATTGTGTTAAAACAATCTATTGTAAAACTGCACATGGATATTAAATGCACAAATGCATGCAAATCAGGCTAATTATGATACAAGAAAAGCCCTGAGGCACAACAATGCAACAGATACTATTCAAAAACAAAATCAAATTAATGCAATTTTCTTCAGTATAATATTTTGAATTCCATTCTATAACATGTGACACATATCTTTCTACACCACATAAACCCATGTGTTGAAATTCACCCTTTTTAATATTACATTAAATCTGAAATATTTTGTAAAATAAAAATAGACCTGCAGTTTTTTACAGTGTTGTTTTTTGGATGTGGTTGATGCCCGTTCAGTGTCAAATTTTCACATATTGGGCAGGCTTTTCATAGTAACTTTGGCTTGCCCACACTTGCTGCACATTTGCAAGCTATTTATCAACCTATCTCCACCCCAGCTCCGTTTTTATGGTGTGTCTGATATAATCAGTGTCATATTTGCTGTCTTGCTGCTCTCCCCCATGCTTTCTATATATGTACATGGAAATACCAGAATAGAACCATTTCAAAAATTATACATTTCTGCAACTGGAAATAGCTGTCTTCTTTAATTATGGTGGCCTTGACTGAAATGCTGTCATTGTTTTAGGTTTCTCTTATAGTTGTGCAACTCACAGCCACTTAGTTATGCTGCTGTATTATTGTAAAGCACTTACTTCCAAACATCGTGATTTGTTTTATGCAACCCTGTTCTTTATTCTTCCTATCACTAATCATCCACTCAGTCTTTCCAGTATATACTTTATATTCCCTGCTGTTTCTTCATCAGTAAACAGATTGTCTTGGTCCTCAATGCAGTCAAGCGTTACAGCCGTTCAAGTTTGAGTTTCTTGTGTTTTCTTTTTTTATCACTTACGATATTTCCCTGTGTATTCTAGTCAGTTTGCTCGTGTGTCAAGTAATTTCTCCTTGGCTTATTAACTGTTTTTACCTGGTTTTTACCTCTGCTTCCCAACTAAGTTGTTTGCCATGGTGACTGGCCTTCTGTTGATGACCCCCTGGCTCTCCTAATAAAGACTTTGATTTCAGACCTCATTCCCGGTCTCTTAAGACCAGCAATTGGGTCCTGCATCTTGAACTACTGTATCACAAACAGTCCTACCCTGAGATTTCTAAGAGCATGGTTTGGCTTTTTGCTGCTTTTATTATTCTAAACTCTAGTTTTATCATTTTTCTCTTCGCTATTTTAGTTAGGGCAGCCCTCTGAGAGTGGATGCATTAGATAAAGACCCATTACCTCGTTCAGATTTTTATCCCACTTAGCCTCATTTCTCTGCCTTCCTCTGCCTGTAATTTAGACAGTGCTGTCAACATGCCATAATGACTGATTTACAGCTTATATAAGTATATAAGTAAGTTGCCATGAACACTATTGTCCTGATGGAGATTATAATAATATCTTAAACACTCACTGGCTATTTTATTAGCTAAAGCATTATAGTACCCATTTTAGCTTCATGAGCAACTGTAACAGGCTGCATGCAGGTTGACGCATGCACACTCTACACAATTTCCTTAGGGATTAAAAAAGTATGCTGATTCTGATTCTGACCCTCAGAAATGCCTTAATTCTTCATGGCATAGATTCATTTAGGTGGTGGAAACATCCCTCAGTGACTGTACAGTGATATTGACATAATAACATCACACTTTGCTGTAGATTTGTCCATCAATGATGTAAATCTTCTTTTCCATCACATTCCAGAGTTGCTCTATTAGATTGTAGTCTCAGGACTATGAATATCATGTTCAAGAAAGTAGTTTGAGAAAATGTGAGATTTGTGGCATTGTGTGTTAGCGTGCTGGAAGCAGCCATCGGAAGATGGATACTCTAAGGTCAGAAAGGGATGAACATGCAACAATACTCAGGCAGGATTGATCCACACTTTCTTGTTGTTTGCACCAAGTTCTAACCATAAAATCCAAATATTAAAGAAGAATTTGAGACATTCTTTCTTTGAGACGTCTTCTATCGTGTAATTTTGGAGATCCTGTGTGAATTGTAGTCTCAGTTTAGCTTAGCTGTCTTAGCTGACAGTAGTGACACCTGTTGTGCTCTTCTGCTGTTGTAGCCCACCTGTGTTGTGCATTCTGAGATGGTCTTCTGCATACCTTGGTTATGAGTGATTATTTGAGCTACAATTGATGTCCCATGAGCTCTGAACAGTCTCTTACATCAGCAAGGCCCAGAAAAAGTTCCTATTTTTTAGACCATTTACTATAAACCCTATAGATAACTGTATACTCCCTCTGGCACCAACATCTATGCTATGTTTAAAGTCACTTAAATCATCTTTCTTCCTCATTCTGCTGCTCAATTTAACCTTCAGCAGGTCATCCTGACCATGTCTACATGCCTACATACACTGAGTTGTTACCATGTGATTGGCTAATTAGATATTTATGATAACCAGAGGTTCAAAACCTGTACTAAACAAACTGGCTATGAGTATAAATAATGTGCAAAACACTGACAAATATTACACCTGTGCTGCATGTTATATTTAAATAAGGAAATGACAGCTCTAAGGCAATGTCTCATGTTTCTCTGTCCTTGTGTCTCTATCCCACTTGCTTGTGAGGAGTTATTTTATGAGCATGTAGCAGCAGCCACTAGACTACTTCATGAGTACTTAGTTTAATAAGCCATAAACTATGCAAATTTGTCTACATTTCAGTGTAACAGCTCTTATGTACTCTTTCTGCCGCCTCCCTATTACTTCTGAGGTGGTCTGAACAGTAAAGGTTACAAGCTAATGAATCAGCCTAAAAAGTAATCGCACAGCAGTAACACAGCAGCAATTTTAATTTGGAAGAACCTTAAAATAATGAGATGGAAACCCTATGAGATTGAGAATCTGCATCTTCTCTAACAACAATACATGTAAGCAACTACTTCAAATGGAAAAATTGTATATACCTGAGAATTTTCAGTGTTTTTTAACTCGCAATGAAGTTAACTATATTTAACTGTTTCATATTTTAAATCTTAAAATGTCTTAAGATGTTTTAAATCTAATTTTGACACTACTGCAAACTCTATAGCTGTATAGTGTGTATCGAGTCAAAAGGCATGATGACCTAGGGTTTGCCGGGTCTACTCCAACAAACTTTTTCCCTGATTCTGGAATCGCTAACACCAGCCTCTGCATGCGAAACGCTATTTTATTGAATTCATTACAGATTTAAAAAGCCTTAATTTGATCTTGTTGAAACCTAAAGAAACCCTTTTAGGAAAGGGAATGAACATTCAAACTATTGCAGTGAACCGTCCATCTAATTCAGCTGGGAAGAAAAAAGCTTCGGTGGAAGCCCTAATTTTCAACCAACTGCTTTATGGTTTCTTTTGTACCTCACTTTAAAAAGCAGGTTTTAAGAAGTGCACCAGAAACTTCATTATAATATTAATGACTGCATGCAGCTACAATAACTCTGTGTTACATGAAAGGTCTCTTTGATTTTGAGAAAACAAACAATCCATTAGCTGTTCCAGCGGCCTGAGTGCTCTGTTACCGATTAGTTGGGCTTGCTCCCTTCCACTTCAATCCAGCAGAGCACTTGTTCTTCCCCATCCTTCTCTAACCTGTCTTCCCTTTACACCCCTTGCTACTCAATGACTCAATTACTCCATGCTCTTAAAATGGCCATCAACACATATCCCTCATAGTTAGATCAGCCACAAATCCGATTTGTATTAAAGATAAGTAAATATGTAGCTTTTCTGCATTTAGTCCTTCATATAAAGTCTGACTTAATCTGAGGAGCACAATGATCACAAACTGAGAACACATGTCTGATAGAGAGTGAAAAAGAGAGCTGAAATGAGCATTTCACGAAGGTTCCAGGCTGCTGCGTTTAATCCCCCACAGTCGGCGCTGCCAATCGACGTAGCCTGGCTAGCTGCTGCTGATGGGGCTTGATGTGAATGTGGTGGGAGTGATGGTACACTCCCATCAAGAGGCAGAAGCAGCAGCAGCCACTGATTAATCCTCATGCTGCAGCCACTAATGATTTATTTATTTGGAAATTACAGAGCCCTGGGAGCGCTGGGCACGATTGATAACGAAACCCAAGAGCGAGGGTGGGGACGAAGGGGAGGTAGGCTCAGATATTTACCACTTCCTCC
Source organism: Hemichromis elongatus (assembly GCA_015108515.1). Lineage (NCBI taxonomy): Eukaryota > Metazoa > Chordata > Actinopteri > Cichliformes > Cichlidae > Hemichromis > Hemichromis elongatus. Next base: position 19,869 of record VUQR01004807.1, read on the forward strand.
CACCTCAGTGCTTGTCAGTTCCTGTGTCTGCTTATAAAATATATAGACTAAGTGTGTGTGTATGTGAATCCATACACAGGGGGGCCTCAAAAGGCTAATTCTCAATTTGACATCAGGGAAGATTTTCCAGAAGAACACTTTTTTTCAGATGCTAAACGTTGCATGGGGCTTTTCTGCTGTAGGCAGGAGTTTAGCAGCGGCAAAAAAACTCCCGCTGCGAAGATATTGATGTTTGATCGCAGGGTGTCTTGTTCTAAAAGTGGGTGTAGATGTTATGTGCAAGACAGGCAATTAATACATTATTTTCATCTTTGTCTAACGCTGAAATTAAAGTGTTTATGCAGTAGTTAGACAGCAGTTTATTTACATCTGCCTGCTGTCTTTGTCTGACGAAGAATGTGGCTTTAGAGCCCGGGGTGGCAGATTCTGTTGAGACTTATTGTTACACAGACTCTTTTCATCCATGAAATCTCATACAGCTCAAATTCAAGCTAAATGAACTTAGCTTTAAATATTTTATACTATACTGACATGATGCTTACTGAAGCAATTGTCATATGGTAAGCTGTTATAGCATAGTATGTTACTATGTGAACTTGGGCATGGGCGATGATGAGCTTTTTGTCTTTGTGCTAAAAGCTTCAGTCTGTAAATCACCACCATGAAGTTCTGCTAACGTGATTTATTTCACCTCATTAACGTTAATTGAAGTTGCTTTCCTCTTCTCACTGAACTGTACATAAGCACTGTTGGGATGAACTCTTGAGAATACGGTTGGACTCCGATTATCATGAACAAAATTATTGTGGTTGTCGTTATTGCAGTATTGTTAAAATATTGTGCAAATGTTCAAAAAGCACTGTTGCACACACTGCACTAACTTGTACACACTCACATCTGAGTAAAACTGATAATTTATAGGCTTAGCACCTGGAGCCATTAATTCCCAGCCAAGTTTGATAGCAAGGCTTATTTTAAGAGTCATTAAACTCCCTCTCTCGCTCTCTCTCTCTCACACACAAACACACCCTTTTATGTAGCATTTCAGTATCAAATGACTGCAAAAGAGCCTTAAAAAGACTATGACAGTAATGACATTAAGCCCAACAAGTGACATAAACACAGGTGTTTCATTCTACAGGATTTCTCTTGCTAGAACATTTGACAACCCCCAGTGATTTTAATATAAGCTGTCCAACGTGTTATCATTAGCATTTAGTGAACAGAGTCTGCAGACACAACATACACTGCAGAAAATCAATAACTCGAGCAGGAGAATCAAACTCATTTTACTTTGTGGGCCATTTACAGTCTAAGTTGTTCTGTTGTGTATCAGAAAGATAAAATCCAATAACTGAAATTACTAATAAGCCATTCCCACAAGAAAAAAAAAAGGAAAGCACACTTGCACACTTTGTTTCTCTTTTAATCTCTTTTAATGTAAATAAGCTTAAGTATACATTTAATAAACAACCCATTTATACAACTAAGGATGAACACCGTGAGAAAAATAAATGTTATTTCAATAATGTGTCTTATTGAGAAATTCTACTGAAACCAGTCAGGGTGGCTCTTTGGGATTACACTTTCAGAAACAAATTAACATAACAGAAAATGAAGCAGCGGCTCATTACTCTGACTCCTGTTAATTCACAAAAAGTGTCCTGTGTTATTTACTGTGGACGCACTGTGAAAAACCAAAGCATTTTATAGTAAACAGCAAAAAAGAAGGAAAGGCTTTGTGTTTTTTTAGTATTCTATTAAATAATTAACAAATAAGCAAAAAAAAAAAACCCCAAAACCTAAACATAATTTTCTGTGAATTATTGGTTTATTTTTGGTATAGTAGTAGTTAGTATTTAATCTCTTAGTTACAAATGGATTAGATGTATAAAAATGACAAATTTTCAACTTTTCCTAAACTATCAGGTGGTCATATGTTTGACACTCCTAGTATAGAGGAACTTCAACAATTTCCTAAATTGCTCGAAAAGCTGAAATTTCATATAGTGTAGTGGGCAGGGGCACCGTAAAGGGGTGGAAGGTTAGGACGAGTCTAAGGGCCCAGGCTGAGGAAGGGCCCAGAAGACCAGATCCCTTTATTTTCTTATTTCTTTTCTCTTTTTAATATATACTATAAATGTGCTACACATAATGTGTATTTTGTCTATTTTGACCATATATTTAATAATATTTAACAAATCATGTATTTTAATAATGTACTGTTTATGACACACCCCTCCCTTTCACAATGGTTCATTCCACCCGTCCGTTCAAGCTACGGCATAGCGTCTCTTGCTATGATGCAGCTCAGACAGTGATAAACGCAGGCATATTGCATCATACAGGGTATGTTTATTGGGTTAAATTTTATCTGTGAAAAATGGGACCAGAAATTTTGGTTTCCATAGGGCCCAAAATTTCTGGTGGCACCCCTGGTAGTGGGAGCCCTTTTATCAGGGATTTTGTTTTTTTGTGGTACAATAATTCTAACTAACCATATTTTTCTGAAGAGGTGGTTGTGTATGTGTTGCGTAGACGAGTGCCAGGCTAAACTTTGAAAACCTCAAGCTTTAATCTGATTGCAATGATTTCTCCTCACCACAAATAGGCAATAGGCAACAAATTTTTGACCATCTGGGCGTCACTGGTGACTTTATGCACAGTTTCTACTGCGAGTGTAATCTGCATCTTCGCATTTATAGCAACATAAATAAAACAACATTAAAATGAATACAGCAAATCTTACCTGTGACGGATCACGACCTTGTAAAAGGCAGATGCCTTTGCTAAGAACAGACACAGGCATGCATGTTTATGTCAGGGCTGTTGCCACTTTATATAGCTGTGCTAAACAACTAAAGTATTAATATTAATGTGTGAAATTAAAGGTACGTGAAGGCACTCACATCTAAGTACATTTTGTGATTCTCATGTACTGAATGGTAGTTGATATCTACCCAGTATGACAAAACTGCATGTCATATTATTGTGCTTGAAACATTTTTATCAGTATTGCAATATGTAATAGATCCGTTTGTGTGTTTTAATAGCAAAGTCTTAATTGTATCTCATATGTTTTCTCATAAGAAGCACATTCTGCTGAGGCCATTTTGCAGATTGTAATTAGGCCTCGGGTTGAATACGAGTGGATCTTTTAGCCCACTGGCCACTGCAACAGACTGAACAGGGCTAAACAGAACAGATGCCCCTTATGGCAATGTGACTCAGTTTGATTAATCCAGGGGCTTTGCTCATTCAAAAACACAGAAGAAAAAATGTCTCCCTTTACCACTGCATCGTGCTTTCTGTCTATTTTCATACTCTCCCTCTATTGTTCCCTCTTCTCTTTCCAAGAATCTGCATTATTGCCCTGCTTTGAATTCTCCCATCGTCCTCCCACTCATCTTGCTCTGTATCTCTTTCTCATCACCCAACTCTCTTTCACCCCATTCATGCGTTTTTCTCTTCATTACTTTTCAAATACTCAGAGCAAGAGATGAATGTATATATCAGGATTAAGGTTTTTTTTTTTGTTGTTGTTTCACTGGACCAGTCATTGGTTTGTAATCTGCTCAATAAAATATATGAAAACTCCTTTAATTAGAAGCAGCATTAGCAAGCAGAAGGGCTTTCAGTCTAAGCCCGGTCAGTTTCTCTGTCCCACCTTCTAATTTGACTCTTTGCCTAACTTGTCTCAGGTTTTGTGAGTTTCCAATGTACACAGCGATTCTGAAAGCAGTTTCAATCAAGTCGGTTTAGCTGGTTGCATTAATGGCCTTTCATCGGCCCTGCATCTCCTAGTGCAGATTTCATTCTGAATGGGTGTTGCTATTGCATGTAAATTGCCCTGCAGCAGTTTATGTTGTCAACAAAGAAATTATTTGGCATGTCTTCCCCAGTATTTTTCTGAATCGCTTCTGCTATCTTACTCACAAACTGGCTGTAACAGTTCTTGTGGTTTTCCTTCCAATGCATTTGAATTATGATTGGACCATCTTCTTCCTTTATTTGCATATTGGCAAATAGCGAGCGAGACAGATAGTATTAACACTTAAAATAAGGTATTGCATGCATATATGTATAGCAGGTATAAAGGATCAGCGCGAGGGTCGTTGACAGAAGTAAAGTAAGATCGTTAGTCACAACTCTCATCTTTTCATTATCTTCTCCCAGATAGATTCTTGGCCATGATAATTACTGTGGAGTTCACTGTGTGGGTGTGTCATCATCAGGCACACTTATTAAAAAAGAGAGAGGACATTGATTGGGTTCAAGTCTCTGTCAGTGTCACATTTAATTGAGTACTGTGGGGAATGGATAACTGAGAAAATAAACACTCCATTAATGGCCACACACACACACACACACACGCACGCACACACCTACACACACACGCACACACACACACACACACACACACACACACACACACACTCATATGTGAGAAGGTCTCTTTGCGCCTACAGCTTTTAATTCTCTCC
>VUQR01004809.1:3603-22392 GCA_015108515.1 Hemichromis elongatus
ATAGATGCATTTATTCTAAATGTGACAAAAGTCTTTTGAACATTAAGTGAAGCAATTTACAAATCAGTTTACACACATGTCCTATTCAGGTCATCTTTTGGCTTTAAACTTCTATATGTCAAAGATGGGAACATGCCAGGCGAAGCCTGATTAACAAAATATTACTTCACTTGTTCACCTGTCATATCTTATTTTATCCTGCCAATCAAGTCCTAAAAAAATATCATGCCACTAAATAATTTGCACAAAGCATAAGACAGCGCAAGGTAAAATCAGACATGCTATAACTCTTTTCTCAACTCCACCACGACACCAGGTTGTAGACTCTGCTACTTACTTATTCTGGAGGCCACCCTGAACCACCTGTTGCTATGGAACCCTTGGCTTCGGCTCCCCACTTCCCCTGTGTGTCGAACCTGGTAATAACTACTCATTGATTTCCCCAACTATTGAAAGGAATGAGCGGTATAAGACACTGCCTTACATCTGCCCTGATCAATAACACTCTATATACCAGCTGTAATCGTCTCCTGGTCTCTGATCTGCATCTGGGATTATCTTGGTCCTGACAGTTTTCACCTATAAACTCCAAACAGTGTCAGAAGAATCAAATCAGGATATTGAACCAACATTGTTCTCATAGATATGCAGCACACAACAAGGAGACTGTAACTGTTAACTCTCTTATCACTCCTCGAAACTAGTTAAGTAGAGCATGCAACACAACACCCACACAACATACCTGCCCTACCTTCTCACATGGGTACAAATCACAAATAACAGCAAGTGAACAGCACATGGACTTTATTATTAGGGAGCTAGTAGGTTAAAATGCCTTTAAAGTCGGATTAACATAGTCTGGCATTTGCATTGAAGCAGGCACCTCTGTGCAAAGAAATGTCTAGAGAAGATCCAGGCTAAAGTGTGTGTGCGTGTGTGTGTGTGTGTGTGTGTGTGTGTGTGTGTGAGAATGCTTAAAAGCTTAAAGTCTTGCTAATTACTCTGTGCTGCTAATGTAGTGTCAAGCTAAATGCTAACAGACACACAATGCCAAATAGTACTTATAAAGTGCTTTTCTACTTTAACTGTCATACATGCATGTTCTGATAGACAAATCAGGGGTAAACTGGAGTACGGTATCTTGTCCAAGAGCACTGCAATGTTGAGCATCTGTCACAAAATATTTTAATAAGAATGTGAATATATTATCATAATGATTAATGCTGACAGAGACATGAAGGCCAACTTCATGATGATTGCTGAGATAATTGAGCCCAAACCAAAGTGTTCGATTTACAAACTTGGACTACAAACCTTTATTAGCAGCAGTCATAAAGTTAATCATTACATAACTGATCCACTGAAGTTGAAGGAGTATGAGTCACCAAGGATATTCCAGCAGAGAAGGCCATGTGGAGGTTTAGCATGACGTTAGCTGGCTGTTTGCTCAAACCTCTGTCCACTTGCACCATTCTGCCACCCAAACGCACTAAAGGAGCTTTTATCGTGCCAGGAGATTAACTCACCATTCAGCCAGCGTGTGGGAGCATCTTCTGTCTTCAGCGTGGGAGATGGAGAGTTGCGGCGGATATCTGGAAAGCTCCTAAACTCATACTGGGAAGCTGTATATACCTGCTGGTCTGGAAGAGAAAAACAAAACAAAACAGTTTACAAGTTTATACAGCTGTTTATTGGACTTCTAGGAGAGACTGTGGTGTATTTTACCTGGCTTACCTATAATGAGAGCAGTGTAACCTGTTCCGGGGCCATATGGGCATTTGTCTCTGCCTTCTTCGGGCTGAGATGAAATCACAAATCTCTCCGCGTCCTGTACATGTGCAAAGGTATCTTTTAATCACAGAAAACTTGCAAACTAAACACTGGAAAATAATAGAAAGCACACTTTTTTCACATCTATAAAGCAAAATTTTTTTTTTTTAAATATGCTGTATTTGCACTGGTGTAGGAAAAGAAAATGCATATAAGTACATACTACGTATGCACAGAGGGGTCTGTAGGCATGAGTACCACACATGTACAGATGAGTTGAGTTGAACCTCTGAAGAAGCCGGATGTGATTAAAACACTCAGTCTGAAAAAAGAAGATAGAAAAACCGTATTTCAAAGAGCGAGCTAATATTAACACATAAAATAGACCCATATCCAAAAAAAACAAAACAATAAAGGACTGAGGGTGGAAGAACAACTGCTGCAAATGCCTACCTTATTGTCTTTTCCCTTGTGCAAGCACTGATGTTTTTGCTCCGGGGAGGCCTCCCAGTTAATCTATAACACACCAAATAACATACAGTAAGACAAAGATCACTAAAAGGTGGATGGCTCCATATCACCGACCTACATAAACCCCTTTGGACTGTGCAGCACAGATTTGACAACAGATAAACTCTGATAACGTTAGTTTTGCTTCGTCAGGTTATGCATTACGAATGTTATCATCATCTGAATTTGTTGTGTTCTTAGACAGCTGCGAGTTCGTTTGTTTTTTAACAATGAAAGTAAATTCGTAAAACAAGATAGAGAAGTGGCACGCACATGACTGCAGTCACACCTTACAACACAAACTTTTTCTGTATTAGGATAATTAGCAAGCCGGCTTAGTGCCAGGTTGTCACAAGCTAGCAAACAAAGGAGCATGGCAGCTAAAACATCAACAAAATCAAAGGCACGCTTTTGCTTAAATAAAATTTTAAGTGCCTTTATTTTCACAGCATGGTTGTGTTTGACCTGAAAAAAGAAAAAAAAAACAAAAAACCACAAGCCCTCATCGGGGAGTCTTTTTCGCTGGCGTTCCACCAGTAGGAACTTTCCACTTGTGGTTTCACACCAATGAGAGTGGAATATTCCACCAGGGCTGCACAAAGGCAACAACATTTATCAATTTTATACATCAAAAACAACACACAAAGACATAAAACTGCACCTCAAGAGAAAAACAAGGTTTAAAAAACAGCAGTAAAGGTGAGTCATTTAAGCCAGGGTATTTAGTAACCTGTACACTGTAAAATATAAATTTTCTTGTTCAGCTAGTTACACTGTGCCTCTGAACTTAACAATAACATTTTTTGGATTTGCACATTTTTTAAAGCAGACACTCTTCCCAGTGCAACCTTCCCATTTATCCAGGTTTGATACCTGCAGTAAAAGCACACTAGTTTATGACTCGGACACACGAGGCTTAGTTTGTGCTTCTTCCTAGTTGCAAAAAGGAAACCTTTCACATGTTAACAAGCATGCTAACTCTTACACTGGCTGTATATTGCTATAATTTAAAATAAGAAATACTGAATAAATAAACTGAAGAAAGTCAGCTGAAACATTATGTTTTGCCGTAGTATAGGGGTTAGCACATTTACCTCAGGTGTAAAATTCCCCACGTTTCACAACTGGGAGGAAACACAAAGCCAGGTTTATGCAGGTTGTCACAACCCCAGCTAGATAAATAGGTGGGCACAAATCTGTGCCAGTCCCAATATGCTGCTCAAGGTGGTGATAGAAATAAAGTAAGAGTTGAAAATTACAAGGAAAAAGTTTCATCAGAATTCTGTTTACTCAACAAGAATTTCTGTGTTTTCTGAAGGTATAACACACGCTGCTGAAGCTTGAATTTTACTCGACCTCACAGGAATATTATAAGTAGCTGAACAAGACGAGTCAAGTTTCCTTAACACTTTCAAAGTAAAGTTAACACCAGTTCAGAAAATCTATCAAATCATGTTGCCTTAATATCACTTTTTTCAATTTTTTTCATAGTGTACCGGTCAGTCACCTCTTTGTGTGAAAAGAGCAATTCTGAAGGGATTTTAATGTAGATTAGTTACTATTAAGGAAGTCCAAATAGTGTTTAGCCATGGGTAATTAGTACTGCATATGCATATTGGCATGTTTGTACTCTGCTAACGTATCCTGCAAATGTCCAACAGTGATGAATGAGATTTTACATTTATTGAAATGATTAACAGTAAACTCCTCTTTTAGATGCACAAAAGTAACATGACATATGGAGGAAGGTTTCCAGTTCTTAATGAAGACAGTCAACACTAATTACCCTATTCTAGAGCACACAGTGCTTGAACGTCATCACAAACTGAAGGCAATATTTAAGAGTCGTGGTTTAAACTCTAGTGGTCTTGGTGGGGTAATGCTAAGAATATTTTATTAAATACAAGTCTCAGATTTATGTTAAAGATTTCACAGAGGGCAGGAGATATGCTTGCTGCAGCTTCCCTGTCAGAAACACAAAAGAGACTATGATGAAAATTTGATGCCTTCTTTATGAACAACAACCTGTGCGAAAGCATATGCGTTTCCTACTGCTTTTAAATATTTCATGACTGCTTAACATATGAACAAAATTGCATTATTTTGTGAAAGCATTTCAAAGCAGCAAAGCAACAGGATGCTCCATAGCTGAGCATGTAAAATACTGTATAGACATTTAACTAAGCTGTAGATACTTTATTCACAGATGAATTAACTTCAGCCGTTAATAGTGCAAAAAAGGGGGCTTTGGTGAAAGAAAATTACAAATTTGATGTTGATAATAAAAGGGAAATGTCTTCTTACAATCGCCAACCCTACAGTTATATTAGCCTATGATATTAATTAGCATTTGAATGTGCTTCTTTGTCCAAAAAAAGACCATTTGTTAGGGCTGTAATAGCAATTTATGTCTAACGAAAGATCCCAGAGTTGAGATGGATATTCACAATTTTGCATTTGGAACCGTTTTTAAGTCTGTAAAGCAGCATAGAAATGAGCTATACGTTATGCTAATTACTGCATGAATTAGGAAACTATTTCTGTGTTAACATACGCCAGTAGTATCACCATAAATTCTGGATCTATGTAAAGTGAGACAATCCAGCAGCCGATTCTTCATCGTTTTCTCTTTAATGTATTAATTTATGTAGCAAGATAGTCCTGTGAGTTATTGTGTTAAAAATAATACAACGACACACACACACACACACACACACAAACACACACATACAGAATCACACCAAGTGACAGAGGAATGCTTTTTGCCTCAGACTGAAATATTGTTGCCTCAAAAGGTTCCTGCAATGTTGAATGCAAATGAGGCTGTGGCAGAGGTAAGGATGTGGCAGCTGAGGCACACAACATGCAGCAAGATGGAAAACAAACAAACAAACTCACAGTGAGAGCAGAGCTGGCTGAGATGTCAGAGGCATTGAGAGCGAATACCGCCCCACGGGCCCCGACGTACAGACGCTCACTGTCAGCCTCCAGCAACATGGTGCTGTAGTTGACTGCAGACGACTGGAAACGCCTGCAGCCCTGGAGACCTAAGAGAGAAGAAGAGAGAGGACGTTAATGATTGTGGCCTTCTGCAACTCCTTAACACTACTTTTTTATGCAAAACAGCTCCTAATGATCTTAAAAACTCTTTACAAGCATCAATTTGTAAAAATATTCTTTATTAGATGAACAGCAGTTTCGCACAAGCAATAATTTGCCATTCATTGGAGGACTGGTAGGTTTAAACACCTTTTTTTCTGGGTGATATCAACCATAACCGTGTATGTATGCCTACATATTACCACCTGGGTACATCTCAGCATGAACACCGTCCGTCTCTATGGGAACAATTGTAGGTACACTTTTCAGAGAAAAAGGCATCTTCTGTGCACAGTTGTATATCCTGAAATTCCCAGCAATGGGCAAAATTGTCTGCTGAAATATTTCCAGAACCAATTACTGTAATTTGTATGTCAAAATCAAGCAATTTTGTGTGCAATTTGGATGTTTAGGTGATAAATTGAAGCAAAACTAATGAATGAATCCACACTGTCCCTGAAAGCCTTTAGAAAGTCATGGCCATCGCAGCGGGACATATTAAAAGCTGTAGAGTGATAGCGTTTTCAATCAAACCTGACTGTTTGAGGTAAAAGGCGAAACTGAATTTCATCTTCTTTGATGGATTTCTTTGCTGTGTGATTTTTCGAGCACTGGGGCAAAGTGGTAAGAAGATCTTGTTCTTTGATTTTTGGAGGGAGTTCTTTTAAAAACTTTGATTTTTTTTTTTTAAAGTGAGGTAAAGAAAATTGTTAAATTCAATCTGCTGGTGTTGTGGCTGAAAAAACGTCAGCAATCAGAATTGGCTTTATTAGCCAAGAATGTGCACACATACAAGGAATCTGGCTACGTGTTGGAATAAATTATGGAACAATTAAGGGCCAACTCATTGCTATAGATACACAGATACATAGATTTAAACTTGACAGTATATTGGTATATACAACCAAACAGGACATGCATCAGGCTTTGGTTCTGTAGCAGGTATGGTGCATGTTTAAGCAGAGGCAATATGTGAGTGATCTAATGATCAAGTGATATAGTGATGGCCTGTGAAAAGACACGGTCTTATGAATCTTATATATCTTAAAGTTAGCGATCGCTAAAGATAAAGATTCCCCTCAGGATAAATTTTATCTAATCAGGAAGCTTTACGCCAAGCACTGACTAAGAAAAAACAGAAACTATAACACACACGAACAGAATGACACTTAAAATTCAGTGAATAGAAAAACAATTTTAAGAAAATACATCCAATACTTTTACTCTAATACCATGAACACCTTGCAAGTCTTGGGCAAACCAATGGATCAACAGTCTATACAATCCTATCACCATGTCTGCTAAAATAATACCAAAAAATACCTTGTGGTTCCAGTATTATCAGTGTAAGAATGCGTAAGGTTTTCTTTCACTTGTTGAATACTAAATTGTATCTCTACTCAGAGGTATAAAAGGGTTTAACCATCACATCCTTCTGTAGACTTCTGTGGTTTGAGGTTTCTTTGTTTTATGTAATTTCCCCCCATCCACTTCTCCAGGCTATGCATCTGTCTGACGGGACAAGATACTAAGAGGGTTCACTCAAATAAACACTCCGCAAACATACTTACTATCGTTGCTCATGAGATGCTGGAAAGCCACGCAAGATCTAAACAAATAATCAGCAGGGCCTCAAACTTTTGCTGCAAACTGCTGAGCACTCTCAGGTTGCCATGCTGCTCGAGCATCACGATGTGGACCCATACACACACGGACCCCTTTTTGCACAGTCGAGGAGCATGTTCAGTTTACATTTCACTGCGTGTTATACCTGTATAACTATGCATGTGACAAATAAAGAATCTTGAATCTTGAATAGATATACACTCAAAGGCCAGTTTAATAGGTATAACTGTTCAATAGCTTTTTAATGCAGCCAGTCATATGGCAATAGCTCGATGCAATTAGGCATGTAAATATGTTTAAGACAACCTGGTGACTTTGAACATGCCATTGTTGTTGGTGCGAGCAGACAAAGTGCTGCTCTACTTGGATTTTCTCACACAACCATCTCCACGATTTACAGAAAATGGTCAGAAAAAGAGAAATATCCAGTGAGCTGCAGTTCTGTGTGAAAATGCCTTAATGATCACAGAGATCAGAGGAGAATGGCCAGACTGCTTCCAGCTGATAGGAAGTCAACAGGAACTCAAATAAACACTCATTACAACAGATGTATGCAGAAACGCATCACTGAGCACACAACATAACAAATCTATAAACAGATGGACTCCAGCAGCTCAAGACAACACAGAGGACCTCTCCTCTCTGCAACCTGAAACTACGACTACAATTCACACAAGCTCAGCAAAATTAAACAATAGAAATTTGTAAAAATATTGCAGGCTCTAAATTTCTGGTGTGACATTCAAATGGCGGGGTCAGAATTTGAATATATAAACGGCACAAACACGTGGATTCATCCTGCCCGGATAATAAATCATGTCACAAGGCTCAGATCATCTCAAACTGGCTTCTTTAAAATGTCAATGAGTTCACTGTACTTAGTATATCTGTACACCTAATAAAGTGGCTGGTAAGTATATAATGACACTTCCCAAATAAGTAATTATTGTACAATCTGTACTTTTCTACACACAAACAGATGAGCTGTGACAGTCACTGCATTACACTCAAATCATTTGTTAAACACTTTCCATCCTCAGGTTGAGCCCTGAGCGGCATAGCTGTCCCAGATTTTATTTTAGTGTCAATAAAACCATGAAGTTGAAAATTAGTCTTTCCTAAAGCAAAACATATTTTTCTTGGCTGTTTTTCAGTCGTTGATGTTTTCTGCTCAATTTTAAAGCATGAAAGTTAGACAAATTATGATTACACATGGGCAATTTTTTCATAAACTAATACACACTTGTTAATGAAACGCATGAGGGTTTTTTTTATTTAGTTATTTGTTTGTATGTTTATAAATGGGACCTCTCTCCCTCTCTTTCTCTCTGAAGTATTTAAAAGGAACAATTCACCAGTTAGTTAGATCTGGACGAGGAGACGTTTTGCTCACGCTGTGGCAACGGTGCAGTTGATCAGTAATCTAACACCACTGTGAGTACCTGTGCACATGCCTACACTTTTTGGACACAAAGAGCCAAAGTACATGACAACCATTGTGATGCGCCTTTTTTATTTAACATGTAATTAAAATATCTGACGTGCCTGTGCAGGTTTTACAATCAGCACAATAATTAAACCATATAAATGTAAAAGTGAGCCACTTTTCATGACTCCTATTGACTACAAGAGGCAAATTTTAAATTGTCAGACTTCCTGGATCCTCAGCCAATTCACTTTCCCCTGAAGATTGCATGGTTAGCTCAAAGTAAGCCGTCATTAAGATTCCTATCAGCTGCTGCGAAACACAATCCACTCTGCTCACTTCAGCAGCAGCAACAGTCAGATGCCATCCCAAGCTGTTCCTAGGTGATCAGGCGCCTGCTTTTCTCTCCTATTCTCAGCAGTACGGGCTTTTCAGAGTAACAACCTTTCCTATGTGATATGAGTACCTCATTGTGAGTAAATACAATGAGTTATAGTAGAGACAGTGCCTACGTTTCAAGAGTGTAATCCAAGCATTACGGCACACAATGAACTGTGTGTGTAAGCTTGTGCGACAGGCGTGCCAGGTAACTGGAAACAGAGCAGCAGGGGGAGGGTTTATGTGGGATTTATTATAACGAAATAACATCCCAAGTCACAGGTTAGCCTCGGCTTACAAGATCAGGTGAGAAAAGGCACATTTGAGTTAGTCTACAGGGAAAGAAAAGGTGTGAGCTCAGATACTGTTATTTACTCATGAAACACTTAGAGGGATCTCAGCCGATTGTACAGCACGCTGTGTTCAGGGACGCCAGCATACTCTACGAACATCAAGGCGCTGGACTGTGACGTGGCGACGGCCTTGCATACTAAACTCACACTCGAGTCTTAGGCCTGTTTATGGCTGAGAGAATTCAAACAAAATGTGTGTAAGATTCCTAAATATGCGCGTCCAAGAGGAGGCAAATTCCCAAAATACCCGACAGGTTAACTTAGTGGGTGTGATAAAAATGTATTTACATGTACTGCCAATTTTCAGTCTTTTTCGCAACATGGCCCTTCGCTATAGTGCCAGCTTTTAATCTTTCAGCTGCTCCAAACTGTCTGAGCGCCGAAAGACATCAAATTTATTATCTTTAAACACACCTGAACGGTTCAACCTTGCTAAAGAGAAAAAAAAGCTAAAGCATGAGTGACTGGGAGTGACTGTGGATGCATGTGTAACTTCTTTCGCCTCCTTTGGTTTCTGTAGCTTTGACTTTAGGTTGCCAAGGAACACAGAGATTAAATGGATTAGAGGTAAGTTTGCGTATCGAAGGTTTCCCATCAGTAGGAGGGATGCGGAAAAAAAAAAGAAGAGGTGGAGGCAATATAAAGAAATGGAAAAAGAGGGAAGTAAACCAGAAAAAGTACAAACTAATGAAGAAAAATTGGGCAAAAGAGCTTAAGTGTAAAAGCAGAGTGAGGAGGAGATGTGGGGGACTGAGGGGGTGAGCTGTGTGGGAGGATCTGTGGGCTGGAGTGAGCTCTAACCAGTGATAAAAACTGATGATGAAAGCAAGATATACGTATTAAGAACTGTAAAAAGATGGGCATGGAATGAGTGTAAGCAGGTGATGTGCTGTGTGAAGTACAACGGTTTAGAAAAAGAGACAAGAAGAGGAGTGACACTGGAGTATCTCTAGCCGAAGAGGAAGATGTGAGTGCCATTGAAAGTGGAAACGTAAGAAAATTTCTTTCACACGTCTGTGCGTCGACAAATAAAGTCCGGGATCAGACAGCACGGCACGCATTTCCATACATGAACTAAAGGAAAAAATGCTCTATACCGTCTACTTGTGCAATACCACAACAGTTGTCATGGTTACGGTGCTTCTCAACTACCTACATCAGTGTCGGGCTCCCTGGATGCTCCGCAGGGAGCCCAGCGCACACCGTATACTCATCTGCTTCTGTCTCTGCAGCACCTCAGGCTACATGCCATCACTCATGAGGTAAGTAAATAATAATCATAGCCAGATAAAATAAATCCTCATGGTTAACAGAAGAAGCAGGTGTTAGAGGAAAGCGAGGGTATATTAAACTCTGTGTGCACACATTGAGGTATAGAGGAGAGAAACGGAAAAGCATTGCTTCAGGAGATAATGAGGGATAAGATGCTATAAAAGAGAAGACAGAAAATTAGATAGAGAAAGGGGCACAGAAAGAGGAAGGACATGAACAACTGAGGAGGGTTTTTTTTGTAAACGTCTACTTTTAGAAAACAATCAGCAGCTTTCTAATAAAAAGATGACTGATGATTGCACGTAAAGAGCAAAATAAATATGGAGTTATGAGTCAACTTCAGCTATTTATCTACAGTTAAAAGAAGAAGTTTGTGCAATGAAGCCCAAGGATTTCTGCAGCGATTAGTCATTAAAATGTGGTCTGATTTACATCTCAGTCAGTGATACATTTTCACACGTTTACAATGGGTGATCACTCATGGTTTAAGATGAATAATAGAAGTGAACCCCTGTGCCAAGGCATATCACCTATTGGTTTGGGAATTCCTATTCAAAACCTTGAGATGGAAGATTCGAGCCATTTTTGGAAATCAGATAAGTGATAAGCTCATCATCTGCCTAGATGGCAGCAACTTGTTACTTTAAATGGAAGCACATGTGTTCATGATGAGACAAAAAAACCTTCCACGTGCTCTACAGAGAAAGTTTTACAGTTCAGAGTAAAATGTCAATCATATAGTTATTCTTTGTAATATTCTGGATATTTATAATTGTATATAAATAGCTCTATTTGTACATATATTTGAGCTATTTCTTAAACTTTGTAATTTATTGTATTATTTAATTTCATTCAGTCTGTTACTGTTCATTTTGTCTTTGAGCAACTGTAACCACAGAACTTCCTGAGGGATTAATAAAGTATTTTCATTCGGATTCTGATCAAACTTTTTTTTTTTTTTTTTTACCAGATAGTTAAAGCCCTTAAACACCACCTTTACTATTACGATTGGATCTTTTATATCCAGCCTATGCTGGGTTGTTGAAAACACTTTTCCTGTTAATACGTGCACACAAAGTTTGACTTCTGATTAAAAATGCCCTTAAAACAGGAAAAAACGGTCGTTTTGAACATTTTTTACAGGACAATTAAAGAAGCATTAGAGAGATTAGCAGTTTCTTAAAAGCTTACTTCTTCATTTCTAAAAACCAGTCCACAAAAAGACAAAGTGTATATAAATGAAGAAACTCCAGGAGTGTTGCTACTCTCCCTGGGAGTGGGCGTCCTGCAAAGATTACACTAAGAACACAATGTGCAATTCTGAAAGAGGTAAAAAAAAAATATATATATATATATATATATATACATAAGGGCAACAGCAAAACAGAAATCTCGACTTGCTACTATCTTTGTTTTTGTGTCAATAACGCTGTGCAGGAACGCTTTCAAAAAAATTAAAAGTGCTTCAGGATTTCAAAAGACAACAGGAATAAATTATGCTCCACAATATTTTTGTGATATAATTATGAGGAAAAAAAGTTGGACAAAAACTGGGGGAAAAAAAAGAAATGCACTGCACACCAGCACCAACTCCTCATCACCATGTCACAGTTTGGGTTTCCCTTGCCATTTCAGAAGCTAGACACTGGACAATAATTAATGGAACAATGAAATCAAAACTAAGTCAAGCGATTTCTCAGGGGTCCATTAAGCCAGCAGCCCATGGCCTGAGTCTTGGTGATGCTATAAGGCAGTGACCCAAAGCGTGTAAGTAAATCAACAACAGAATGCTTGAAAACAAAGGAAAGTCCTGTTTTGTAATGGCAAAGTCAGAGCCCTGACCTCAACCCCATTTAGACCTGAACAGGGCTCGACATCCCAGAATTCTCCTCATGGCTGACCAAGTCTTAGCAGCTGGTTGAAACAGATGCCACAAGTTACAAAGTTCGAAAGTTCAGGTTTCCAGCCTATACTGTGCATGATTGCTCAAATTGTCAAAAATAAATAAATACATAATTTAATGCAACATTCCTACAACATTTTATTAGTTCACTTAGATCTTTAATTATGGATTGCAAACCTTTCCTTTGAAACAGCTTCTAACAGTTCACTAATTAAGGGTGTAATAAACTGTAGTACTGATGATTTTAAAGCACAGTGCAACACGTGTTCATGTCTGTCCTTACCGCTGTTTAGCACAGTGACACGTGGAGTCACATCCAGGTCCAGGGGTGTCCTGAACAGGTAGCCGGTCGCCACGGCACACAAGCAGCCCAGCAACAGCAGCAGCTGCACCACGGAGGACACAACTCGCTGCATCTCCGCCGAGCACCTCACGGGTCAAACACTCTCCAATCGGGATGTATATGTATATACACAGGCATTCACACTGGCATATTCACCCTGTGATTCACATACACCCCCCTCCACACACACACACAAAACAACAATACACCAACGCACTCGGAGGAAAGCAGGAAGCCTCTTGTTCGCCACGCTGAAGAAACCTGACAAAAAGAAAGAAAGAAAACACACAAAGGCAATAGCATTAGTAGTCTGTGATTGAAAATGTGACACCTTAAAATATTCAGAGAAGTTGAGAAAGAAGAAAAGCCAGTGAAGTTAAACAGCAGAGTTCAAACACATGAAATGAGCTGATGTGGAAGGATTTCACAAGGATGACGACAGAGATATGAAAGAGATACAAAGTGGGTTTGCTCAGTAAAATATCGGAGGCTTTTACAGATCAATGCTGCCCTATGAGACCGGTCTGGCTTTACATGTTGCAAAGAGTGCAGTGTGTGTGAGCAGCAGCTGTCGGATACAAACATGGGGCTGAAAATATCATTAACCAAACAA
This sequence comes from Hemichromis elongatus, assembly GCA_015108515.1. Classification (NCBI taxonomy): domain Eukaryota; kingdom Metazoa; phylum Chordata; class Actinopteri; order Cichliformes; family Cichlidae; genus Hemichromis; species Hemichromis elongatus. The sequence continues at coordinate 16,897 of VUQR01004809.1, forward strand.
CGACTGTCAAACAAGAGCTACGTGCCGATATAACGAGCAAACACTTGAAGATTAAACTGCGATGTGAAGCAATCCAGATCGATGAGGTGTAAAGCTAGCTCAAAACAGCAGACATACCTGACAGGAACCAAATGCATGAGTGGAAAGATTGTGAAATATGATTATTTCAAAGATATGTGTGTGTGTGTGTGTTGTGATATGAATGCCAATGTTGTTCCGGCAGACCCTTTACAGAGGGTGAAAGGAGTGACGGTGAGCAGAGGAGAGGGAGGTGGTGTGTATGTGTGTGTCTATACTATGCGCCAGTGCACACACAGGCACTGAGAAAACACTGACAGACACTCATTACCAACTTTATGGTAATGCCATTCTTTCACTTACACCCTTTATCCGCTTCTCATTTAAACACTCACACGAATAAAACCTTTTGAACTGCTTTCCCAATTCTAAATGTAAAGAGTCACACTCTTTAGCGCTTTCTTTTCAAACAGAGCATGCCTTCAGCACTGCAAACAGGTGACTCTGCGGGGAGCCTGCTTGTTCCTTACATTTCGATCATAGGCAAGCACAACGCAAATCTATTTACACACACATACGAGGCTGTGGCAAAAAACGGGCAGAAAGGTGAAGCCATTAGCACGAGAAACTGTGTGTGCGCTCTCACAGAAAGTCCCAGCAGTCCCTCAAGGCTGACACCATGACAACAGCTGGCTTTGGTGTTGCATAACATTAGAGATGAACACAGCAGCGTGCGGGTGCGGACAAAAGAAAAACTACACAAAATGCAAGGTTAACATTAAGTAGGAACACAAACACGCACGCAGATGGGTAATTAGACTTTAATAAACTGATTGTGCATAGCATTAGTTCAGCCAGGCTAAAGTACAAAGGCAGTTCATCCAATCAGCACTTTTCAAAGAGGGTTGCTTTCGCCTCTCTAGAGCTGCTGCCTCTACAAGCTGCTTTGCAACCCATCTCCCCCATTTTCATACAGTCATGAAAAAAAGAAAGTCTGCACAGGTCCTTATGCCATCCTGTGAAAAATTACTGCTTTCATAGGAATTAAGAGGGTAGGTAAATAAAATGCACTTGACTTATTTGTCATTAGCAAGTATAATCACAAAAGCAGAAATTTTAGCAGTTTGTTAGTCTGAAGCATTCAGGTGGATTCGGACTTCCCAGCAAAACCTCTAGATCAGACAAGGAATGCTCAGAGAAACTGTCCAATTATAAACAGACTGAACAAGTATGACTTGTTGGGATGGGCTGCAGGAAGAAAGCCTCTTCTTTCTAAAAAGAACATAGCAGCGTGACTTAGGTTTGCAAAGTTGCATCTGAGTAAACCACCAGACGTCTGGAACAATGTTCAAACACATCAAAGCAGCACAAACACCTCATACCAGCTGTCAAGTACGGTGGTGGTGCGATGATGATTTGGGCTTGTTTTGCAGCCTTTGGCACAGTCAATGAGTCAGAAATGAACTTCTCCTGCACAGAGTCCCATGATTCTATATATTCCCAGAAAAGAGCAATAACTAGAGCTAGAATAACTAGAGCTATAACCGCACATACTTTCATATAACACATATACCCATAAAGAAAAGCAATTGTCTATATTAAAACAGTAGAAAGTTAACAAAAGTGGAGACAGTTTAAACAATTGGGAAACAGATCATACACACCACTGTACTTGTTTAACGTAGTTCTGAGTGTTGACTATTGCTTAAACACAATCTGTGTTTGAAAAGCTGCCAAAAAGTTTTGCAGCCACAAGTTTGACCATCATGTAGAAGGTGTAGCAATAAATAAACATGAAAAATGTTGTGGAAGATGTTCTCATATGTGTGGGATATATTGCTCCTGCTTGCTTCTTTAATCATTCTAAATGCAGTACTTTGTTGTCATTCTATTGAATGGCACCGTAATCACTTCCATAGATATGAGCATCCAGTGGGAGCCCTCCTGGAAGCTCTCTGATAGTCCATCAGATGTGTTATCATTCACTGTAATCGGTGATAAACATAAAGAAACCCTGATGCTATAGGAGATTTCTAGCAATGATATGAAAAAGTGCACGTAGGCACCCATAGTATATAGTAAAACAAACATATTTTTTCCTAACCTAACCAAGCAGTTTTAGCGCCTCTCAGACTTGCCCAATTATAAGTCAAAAAGAAACTTAAGAACCCCAAGAGTCATGACTAAAAACCATGTGACTTACAAAACTGGAACTCTGTTTCTTCCTAACATAGAATGACGAGAATTCGATGGTGCATAACATTCAAACATAAAACAAATGGTTCCAAATGTTTCTATATTTTATTTGATTGATGAACATTGCTTTTTAAAAAACAAAAAGATTCCTAAAAAGATCGCATACTCCCTCAACGTGATAGAAAAGAAGAAACAAAGTCCTTTATGCTTCTTTATTTTGACAAAAAAATCTATGAAATCTTTAAAAGTGACAGATTTTTAAGTATTTCTGTTGAACTTGAGTAAATGGGCAGTGGACAAGAACCGTAAATGGAAAAATTCATATAAATGATATAAACCATGTGTTCTTATTTTTTCGAGTCAATCCGTTTGAGAAATACTACACTTCCACCAACCTTCAAGTTTTTAAGGGTGTCACATCTCTATCTTGCTCCCTTAATGCCAATTTTACTTTGACAAAAGCTAATTATTTCGGTTGCGTTCCCTCTGAGCATGTGCTACCTCTCATGGGACCTGTCAAACTCTGAAGGTGTCTCAACTTGGCTCCCACTTTTGTCTGAGATCCTCCTAAAAGGTGGTGAAGGAGGTGTGCCGAGGGGATCGTAATAAGTCATTCATCTGACTCATGCACACAAAATCACTCAAATAGGCTGTCATGGTGCAAATCCTTTCAATCAGTCAGCCAGCCACAGCAGTCCTGATGTGGTCTAATAATCTTCAGAGGAGCAGGGGTTTGTTCGCGCGAAAATGAAACAGTAATGTGACAGGAAGATAAAGAAAATATGAAAGAGAGGAGAGAAAGCAGTCAGCGAGGAGGTAAAATACTGTCAGAAAGTCCAGCAGTGCAGAGAAAAATCCCATAATTGTCACATTCCCAATTCTCTGTCATCTAAAATCAATTATTCCTGACTTCCTCCGAGTACCTCGGACCCCGTGAATGCAGGAGCTTTAAGCTGTTAATTGGCCACAGAGCACACCATGAAAACTTTGACGAAACGCTTAAAGAATGAAATGAGAATGAAACGCTGAAAACGAAATGAGCCGAATCCAGAGGAAATCACAGAGGCTCTACCACTCACGACCTTCCTAATCTGCCTTCCTCCTGATCTCGCTGCTGGCTCTCTGTCTCTTGACATCCATTCGTGGAAATGGATTTTATCAGCCAAGTGAGGCGTCCATAAACCTGCTTGAAAAGAAAATACTGGAGCTCAGCAGTGACAGCTCCATCAACAGACAACACTGGTCCCAAAAGACTCCAAACTCTCTATTGTTGAGTTGGATGTGCAGAAAACATTATAGTCAAAGCCTCTGAGCTCTGCTTCAACTGGCAGTCACTGCTTTAAAACAGTCTCGTTTCACAGAGTGACAAAAGGACACCAGCTGAACTGAACTCCATTTGTTCAGAGGCCTGTAGTATTTACTCTTTGTACAATCGGGGTACAGTGAGCCCTTTAAACCCACCTTTAACACACTGGAGTCATTTTGACAGAAGCAGTGCTTTGTATTATTAAGATTTTGTTTGCCATCATCGATAATCCTGCAGTTTGTTTGTGGTATTTGTCAGAATCTTGCAACTCAGCAGCAGCCTTGCAATTCATTTTAATCTAGTATTTAGGGGGGGGAAAAATCCAGATTTGCCTCAGAAAGCTTCAGCAATCTTTCTGCCGCCAACTATTTCTATTAGTGGGCACTTAAATTTGAAGAGGAGACACCCTAAAAAATAAGGATGCATATGCATGCATGTAAAAAGGCATAACAACACTTAACACACCACAATTTTGTACTAAAAACACAAAATCCTCGATGCAGAAACAACCAGGAGGCTAATCTGTTCATTTTCATTAATGGACGATGGTGATTTTCCTCCGGGCTTCCTGTTTCCACACAGCTTTATCAAGTTTGTCCCTTTGGACTGAACTAAACCTCAACAGCAAAATATTGAGTTAGGCTGCTGCTGAAGGCATTACAAAAAGAATAATTAGAAATGACTTAAAATCAACATTTTAATAATACAGCAGGAAAAAAACAAAGAAAGAAAATGGCCAATCCTTTAAGTAAAACAAGAAGGGACCACTATCTGCATAACAATAACACCTTTCTTTGCACATGTCTTCCAACGGTTTCCTTTCTTTTCTCATGATTTATTTATTTTTATTGTAAATAGGCAGGCACACAAGGGGGTCCACTGGATCTACACAGGTTTAACTTCAGGCCTGATGATGATTAGATCACCATGACTGGACAGGAGATTGTCACCTTTAAGAGATCAATCAACCTCTTCCAGCACCTTAAATACGATCACAATGTGTTCAAACTGCTCTGATCACAGCTGATCAGCTGACTTTTTTCATATGCAAAACAGATTTCGCCACTAAGTTAGAACGCAATATGCTCTCAATTAAGACCTCATTTTAACACAGAAATAGACGAAAATTATATATTTTAATTGCAAATGAGAAAAAGAATGAAGAAAAATAGACAAGTAAATATTCTTATACGTGTAGGAAATGTCACAGGAAATCTATATAAAAATGACTGCAAGGAGTTATTTGTTTAAAGAGAATTACGCTGTAGACATTTATCAGTTTTACTACATCACCGCTGAAGACACTAAAGAGATATAAAGGTATGATCACAGGAGCCTGAACCATATATTTATTTAGCAGGCACCAAGTATCCCTGCAGAGACCGGGTAGTGTTTCGGCTGTCTTACCTGGATTCGTGCGGAGAAAAGGATATGTATGTTTCCTGGAGCTTCGGATAATCCAAGTGGACTTTAGACGCCTGCTGTGCACTCTGGCAAACACCCGCTGAAAGGCAGCACTGACAGAGGCGCAGACTCGGAGCTCGTCCACTCAGCTGCCGTCACAGGTGGCCCGCCCTCCCGCAACGCTCACTTTTTATTTTTACTTTTATTTACTCTGAAGAGACTTCTTTGTCTTTTAATTACAAGCTTGCTGTTTCATTGTCCCATCAAACACCTCCACTTGGATTTGCGGTACAGAGTGGGGAAAAAAGGTGGGCAACAAAAAGAAACTGAGGCCATTTAAAGTCGTACCGTGGCTCCACACTGACACCTAGCGTACATGGAGTAAACTACAAAACAGGTCTGAACTGACAAGTTTTTTAAGTTATACTTTTATAGGTGGCCTTTCATGTTTGTGATATGGGCCTGCTTTTATCATTCGTGTATACATTTATTTTGTTAAATATTTAAAAGCCTCTGTTATCAAACTGGTGGTATTTTTGGTCTTTTCTGACAAAGAGAAAAAGATTAAGTTT